>PVJN01018488.1:0-38833 GCA_004026805.1 Lasiurus borealis
TCGGGCAGGCAAAAACCCTTTGCAGTGGGGCTGCCCAGCTGGGAGAGCCCCGTCCAGCAGTTCCCCGCCTTCTCCTGGAGGATAACTGGCTTCCAACTTGCCTCCAATCACTCCCAGTGCGACTCCCAGCCGCTCTCTCTCCCTCTGCCCAGCGACAAAGCTCCAGGTGCGTCTGTTTACTCCGCCGCCATTTTTTCCTAATCTAGATTTACTTTTAAACTAGTGACTATTTTTTTTTGTAATAGCACACGCCAGGATAGGTTTAATAGGTCTTCACATTTCCATTCTCTATGCTGGTTAGTGAAAAACACTGCCTAAGGACAGGTAGCATGGACACAACTACCCTAAAACACAACTCAATCTGGAAGGGCCCAGTGAGTTCCAGGCTTTCAAAAAGAAGTCCCAAGGTCAAGAGAACTGTTACTACTTTGGTGAGGTAAGGACGATGGGGAGTAACAAAAGGAATCAATTCTAAACCAACTGCCCTTACCTCCTCCTCTCCACCCTGCTGCACATTTTATGTCCTGCCATTCCTCATTGGGGCCAGTCCATAGTCCTATAACCTGAATAAAAGACTGCCTGGGATTTCATGGAAACTACCTGTGGTTATTCAGGTCCTTTGGGCTTGGCCCTTCTGTTACTCCTGTAAACAATAGAGGAAAAATATTTACTTACCTAAATTCTCCAGTAGGCTTTTTTCTTTTTTACCTCTTCTCCTTACCCCTGCCCTTCAATTCCCCCAAAGGTCTAATAATCCCTCCTCCAGTCCCAGCCCACCTCCATACAAGAACATGGTTGTTAGGCTTGTAAGAACCAGGTAAGCCTGGAAAAACAGGGAAGACCCATTCATCTTAGTTCTTCTAAAAGCCTTTGAATGTGAAGTATCTAGAAATGAGTGGGTTCTAGGCTTCTAACAATTGTTTCTCTTCCCAAAGACTGCAAATTCTGGTTCCCACAGTAGTTGTGTCTGTGCCCTTATTCCTAGGCCTGCAACAGACATATAACATCTTATAGATCCATAAGTACAATAGTTTTAGCATCCTCTTCATTCTCAAAAGTTTTCATGATTAGATGATAAATTATATTAGCAAATCCTCTCCTTTGTCACTATTTAACCCCATCTTAGTTCCACTGAAACTATTGCTGTGAAGGGATCAGGCAGCTATGCCTCCAGATCCAATAGGTACTTTCCTTATCTTCCTTGACCTTTCTGAAGCATTTGGTACTATTGGGAATTTTGACCCATGCTCTCTGTTTTTGTTTTCTGTTATATCACTTTTTTCTGCTTTATTTCTACTCCCTCTGGTAACGCTTAAAGTATCCTACACTTAACCATAGTATAGCTTTTTTATTAATTGTGGTAAAAAAAAATGCATAACATAAAATTTGCCATCTTAACCATTTGTCAATGTACAATACATTAGTGCTAACCATGCACATATTGTACAACAGATCTATGCAAACTATTCATTTTACAAAAATAGAAATATATGTATTGAACATCTATTTTTTTCTCATTCTTCTACACTGCTGGAAATCCAGTATCTGTTTCTAAGAGTTTGTCTACTTTAGATACCTCATGTAATTATATGTGTAATTTGTCTTTTTGTGACCAGATTATTTATCTTATATAATGTCTTTTGTGACTAGATTATTTATCTTATATGATGTCTTCAAAGTTCACTCATGTTCTAGCATATGACAGAGTTTCCACCTTCTAAAAGCCAATTTAGGTTGGTTTTACTTCATGGCTATTGTGATTAATGCTACAATTAAGGTGGGAGTGCAAATATCTCTTCAGAATACAGTTTCATTTTTTTGTTTATTTTTAAATTTATCTTTATTGTTATCTTTATGGCATTTTCCCCCTCATTGACTCTCTCTACCAAACTCCCTCCTTCACCCCAGGCCTTCACAGCACTACTGTCTATCCATGGGTTATGTATATACTGTTCCATTCTTTTAAATATATACCCAGAAGTAGCTGGCTGAGTCATACAGTAATTCTATTTTATTTGGAAACTTCTATATTGTTTTTCATAATTGATACACCATTTTATATTCTCACCAACTGCACAAAGTTCCACCTTTTCATCATCCTAAATTATAAAAATAGCTCTTTGTTGTTTTTTATTTTTCTGATAGTGGCCATCTTTGATTATTTTATTTGCATTTCCCTGCTAATCAGTGATATTGAAGATCTTTTCACATTATTTGCAGAAATGTCTATTCAAGTCCTTTGCTTATTGTTAAACTGAGTTTTATTTATTTTTTGTAAAGTTCTATGAGTATCTTATGTATCCTGGATACTGACTCCTTATCATTTACACATATTTTCTCCCATTCCAAAGGTTACATTTTCACCCTGTTATTTCCTTTGTCCTGCAAAAATTTTAAATGCAATCCCAGAGACACATTTTTACTTTTGTTACCTCTTTTGATGTCACATCCAAGAAAGCATTGATAAACCCAATGTCATGAAACTTTTTCCCCTAAGTTTTGTTCTAAGCATTTTATACTTCAGTTTTTACAGTTAGGTCTTTAAATCACTTTGAGTTAATTTTTGTTATAATGTCAGATCCTCCTCCTCCTCCTCTTCTTCTTCCTCCTCCTTCTCTTCTTTTTATTCTTCCTCCTCCTCTTCCTCCTCTTCTTTCCCCTTCTCCTCTTCCTCCCCCTCTTCTTCCTCCTGCTCCTCCTCTTCCTCTTCTTCTTCTTCTTAGCATGTTGATATCTAGTTTTCCCAACATCGTTTGTTGAACAGAATATATTTTCTCCATTGTGTATTTGTCACCCATGTGGCAGATCTTTGGCCATACATAAAACCCTTGATTTAAGGATTTTCTATTCTGTTTCTTTGGTCAATTTTTTTTTCTTTAAACCACAACAATATTGCTTTGTTTACTATATCTTTCATTTTATTTTATTCTTCCATCATATTTATCCTCCCTATGTCCTCTTCTATCTCCACCTCCCACAATCATTACACTGTTATCCATGTCCATGAGTTCTCTCTCTTCTTTTTTTTCTCAACCTCTGCACCCCTCACTCATCTCCCAGCTGTCTACCTATTCTCTATGTATGATTTTTGCCTCTATTTTGCTTGACAGTTTAGTTTCTTCATTAAATTCCATATCTGAGTGAAACCATATGGTAGTCATCCTTTTCTGACTGGCTTATTTCATTTAGCATATTGCTTTTTCATGTCCACCCATGCTGTAGCAAATGTAGTAAACTTTTCTTCTTTCTTACAGCACAAGACTATTCTATTGTGTAAATGCCCCACAGCATTTTTATATACTCATGTACACTTAATTTTAATATTTATTTCTGCTTTTAAATAAAGCAACTCTATTAGAATTTGCATAGTTATTGGACTTAATCTGTATATTACTTTGGGTAGTATGACCATTTCAACAACATTACATATTCCAATCAATGGACTCAAAATATTTTCTATTTATTTGACAGGTTTACTGCTCACTTTCTAGAGTTCCTTGGAGCTTGTGGTCAATCTCACTCCTTATGTTCATTCTCAAATTTTGGCTATATTGTAGCAAAGCATCTCAGAGACCAGAGTTAATAAAGTGGTCTCCTATAAGCATTGTCTTAAAATAAGAAAAATAGAATGTAATTTCTACCTGTGCTAGATTTGATTGAAAAATTGAAAACACTAACATTAATGTTAGGTCTACCATATGAAATGTATTTTTGATATATTCTTTTTGTTTCCACAATAGCTCATTGTTAAGCCTTATTTTTCCTCTAGAAGTTTATTTTCATTCACTTAAAGGGCTAATTCATCAGATATGCTATCAGACCTCCACCAGCAAAGGTATATTATTCCCTATTTTACCAGATGTTTCAGTTATTTCAGTAATTCCCTTTTATTTACAAAATACTTCAGCATCTCACTTTCTGTATTCTTATCTATAACTAACACCAGCATCATTTTTTATGACTACACCATCCATGCAATTTCATCTAGTACTTTTACTTCTCAGGCGTTCAACTTCCTCAAGTCTATGTTTCCACCTCTGAAACTGAATTCCATTATCTTACTTTCTGAATATCAACTCTGTATTTAATTCTCACTTATGATTTTATCTCAACCCCAACAAAGTTTCATTCACACAAAAACCTCCACTGGATGACTAACTGCTTCTTTATTATTTCCATCTCCTTTGTGCTATTATTTTTCTTCTAACTCAACTTATATTCAACTAGGAGCCTGGTGCATGAAACTCATTAAAAGAGAATTAATTAGGGGAAATATTTTAATATTGCTCTTTGCCCTTTCTCTATAATGGAAGTTTCAGAGATGAAAGAAAACTAATAAACTGTATATGAAAATGTCCCTCCTGTCAGAGTCTGGGGCATACCACAGGACCCAGAGTCAAGTCTCCGCCCACCTGTGTGCTCCTTGAAATCACATGAGATCCAGACCTGGCTGGCCCTAGCTCTATTAAGCCCTGCAGGGTGAGAAACACAGCCTCAGGTCTCCCAAGAAGCTCCACTGAGCAGGGGCACTGCCTAAGATCCCTTATCAAGCTCCACCAGGCAGGGGTGCAGCCTCAGGTCCCCCACCCAGTTGCACATTCCCTGACCCTGGCACCAGAGCCAGGAATGCAGCCTCACGTCCCACAGGCCCAGCGTGAGCGCACGAGTGCTCAAGAGCATGTTGACTATTTGGATATTAGCTCTTTATCATATAGGACTAGAAGCCTGGTGCATAAAATTTATGCATGGGAGGGGGTGGCCTGCACCATCCCCAATCTGGAACCCTGGAGGGTGTCCAACTGGCCTGGTTTAGATCCCTGTGAGATTGAGCCTAAACCAAGTCAGACATCCCTCTCACAATCTGGGACTTCTGTTTCCTAATGGTTCACTTGTCTACTTGCCTGATTGCCCCTAACTGCTTCACCCACTAACCACTCCCCACCTGGCCTAATTGATGCATAACTGCTCCCCAGCCAGCCCGATTGCCCCCAACTGCCCTCCCTTGCCAGCTCAAATGCCTGCAACTGCCCTCCCTTGCTGGCCCAATGGCCCCCAACATCCCCCGTGCGCCATCCTGCTCACCCATAACTGCCTCTGCCTCAGCCCTGCCACCATGCCTTTGTCCGGAAGGATGTCCAGAAGGATTCCAGAAGGTTTCTTGGTCTAATTAGCATATTACTCTTTTATTGGTATAGATAATTAACTAAGAAGGGAAACTAAGAAAAAAATCACATTTACAATTGCATTAAAAAATGGAATGACTAGAAATAAATTTAACTAAGGAGAATAAAGACTTTTACTTGGAAAACTATAAGGCACTGAAGAAAGCAATAAAAGGAGATATAATTAAATGGAAGCATATACAATACTCATGAATAGGAAGAATTGACATTGTTAAAATGTACATACTACCCAAAGCAATCTATCAATTCAATGCAATTCCTATCAAAATACTAATAGCATATTTCACATATATAGAAAAAATAATTCAAAACTTTATATAGAATCACAAAGACCCCAATCTTGAGAAATAACAATTTGAAAAAAATCAAATTGCTCACCCATAACTGCCTCTGCCTCAGCTACCTGATATTAAGCTATACCAAAAATCCATATTAATCAAAAGAACATGGTACTGGCATAAAACAGACATATAGGTCAATGGAACAGAATAGAAAGCCCCAAATAAACCTACATATATATGCCCAGTTAATATTTAATAAGGGAGGCAAGAACATACAATGGAGCAAAGAAAATATATTTAATAAATGATGTTGGACAGAAACATACAAAAAAATAAAACTACACCACCTTCTTACATGATATACAAGAATAAATTTATAATGGGTTAAAGATTTAATTATAAACTCAAAATCATAAAAGTCATAGAAGAAAACATAGACAGTAAAATTTTGGAAATTTCATTTAGTTCATTTTTTTTATGATACAACTCATCAGGCAAGAGGGGAAAAGAAAAAAATGAACAAATAAGACTACATTAAACTAAAAAGTTTTGCATAGCAAAGGAAACCTACAACAAAGTGAAAAGACAACACACTGAATTGGAGAACATATTTGCCTTGCCAATGATACATCTAATAAAGAGTTAATATCCAAAGTTTATAAATAACTTATACAACTCAACACCCAAAACAAAACAATCCAATTAAAAAATGAGCAAAGGATCTGAATAGGCACTTCTCCAAAGAACACATACAGATGGCCAATAGACATATGAAAAGTGCTCAATTCCACTAATCATCAGAGAGATGCAAATTAAAACCATAATGAGATATCACCTCCTAGCTGTCAGAACGACTACCGTTTAGTAAATCAAAAATCTGTTAGAGAGGATGTGGAGAAAAGGGAACCTTTATTAATTGTTTGTTAAAATGCAGAGTGGTGCTGCCCCTATATGAAATAGTATGGAGAGTCCTCAAAAATTTGAAAATGGGCAGAAACAGGTTTGGCTCAGTGGACAGCATGTCGGCCTGTGGACTGAAGGGTCCCAGGTTCGATTCTAGTCAAGGGCATGTACATTGGTTGCGGGCACATACCCAGTGGGGGGTGTGCAGAAGGCAGCTGATCAATGTTTCTAACTCTCTATCTCCCTTTCTCTTGTAAAAAATCAATAAAAAAATATTTAAAAAAAGAAAAAATTGAAAATGGAACTTCCTTATGACACAGTAATTTTACTTCTGTATATTTATATAAATAAATTCAAAACACTATTTAAAAAGAATATATGTTTCCTTATTATGTGCAATATCCAAATTTTGAAAGCCACCCTAGTGTCCATCAGTAGGCTGGTAGATAAATAAATGGTGGTAAAACGTATATGCACTTTAACAGTTGATCTCTATTACACTTAGAAAATTAAATGTATTTGAATAAACACAGCTTTTATAATTTTTCCAAGTGTGTATACATTTTTTGGGAGCACCCTATATATATATATATACAATGTAATATTACTTGGTCATAAAAAGGAACAAATCTAACCTTTTGTGACATTAAGGAGGGACCCAGAGGGAAGGTATTATATTAAGTGGAATACGTCAGTCAGAGAAAGACATATATGGAATATAATGGACAATATGAAAAACAAACAGAAAAAGAACCAGACTCATAGATATAGAATACCAACTGATGGTTGCCAGAGAGTAGTGGGATTGCAGAATGGACAAAATATTAAAGGAATTGAGAAGTACAGTTACAAAATAGTCTGTGTAAAATACTATTTACTAAATATATATGGTGCTAGATGGGTACTGAAAAATCAAAAGAAATACTTTGTAAAGAATATATTATTGTCTAACTCTATTTGTACACACCTGAAATTAATATAAAATAATGTTGAAACAAACTGTAATTAAAAAAAAATAACAAAGAAAAAGGAAATACTTTACTCTGTATTTCTATCTATAGGGCAAGTTGTCACATGGAGCCTACCCGGGGAAAATCAGAGAGACTATACTTATTAATATTGTGAAAAGGATACTATTCAATAAATATTTTCTATTGTTAGTGAAACCAGAATGCTTAGCCTGAGCTCTTGTTCTATGTCATTCAACTTCAATTTTTTAATGGCAAAGAAATAATTATTCTTCAAAAAGCATCCAATATTAAATACCAGATTAAATAATTTCCCTATCTGTTAATTCCACATAACTCATTTACTTAGAAAAAAAAGTACCCATTTTAATTCAATATCACATACAATTTTTTTTATAAATTTATTTTCATTATTCTCTGAATTTAGTTTCACAAAAAAGTATTTCCTCTCATTTTTCCTTAAGATCTTTTATTAACTCTCAGTGGTGTATACAAGATAAGATCAAACACTTAAGCATAGATTACCAGGCCTTTCATCACCTGCTTTCTTCCCAAATGTCACCTCTGCCACTCCTCTAATTTGTAATTCATGCTCTAAAAGTGATAGACTAGATAAGTGTTCTCTGCCAATTCATGATCCTGTTCATTGTCTCATCTTTTTCTACTTGTCTTAATTGAAACTTTATAATGTTGCTCAGTATTGGTGTCATCTTCTGAGAATCTTAACCCTCAAAATTTGGATTGATTTTTCTTTTATTCTATAGACAGATCATTCGTTCCTTTATGCTAGTTTATTCTTAAATTATTGGTTAGGAACAATGTTTAACAACCTGTCTCAACCAATTAACTAAGCACAAAGATCATCCTTTTAATCCATTAATTTGCAATGACCACCAATATACTTTCACATTTAATGTATGATTGATTTTATTACATTTGGCCAATTTTCTATGCATCTCGATGTTGGGGTTGATCATCCAGAACTGCTATTAATTCATTAGATTAACTAATACTCTAATATTAAACTATCATTGCTATTTTTTATAGAAAGAGGAAACTGAGGCTCTGGGATGTTAATTGTGTTGCACAGTAATAACAATTGTTCAACCTCAGAACCCAGGTACTTACTTCCCACCTGCCCATCTTTCAAGTAAAATCACAGTTTTTCTGTTGCTGAAAATTTCTCCTGCTTGTTGTCAGAATAAATCATAGATACTTAAATATAAAGAGAAGAGAGTTAACAGGAATTAACAAAGTTTCTGTGAAGTACACAAAACATGAAGTAGAGTTTAATATAGGCCAGGATCTATGAAGAAGGGGTGTTGGAAGAAGAAGGTTATTTCACAGAGCGGACATGTAAGGTTCATGTTTGTTGTTTTGGGAATTTTACTATCAGGAGAAAGGAAGAGAAGGAAACTATTAAGATAAACACCATAGTGTTTATTGTCAGAGAAAATATACCAGCACTAATAAGCTGGTCAAGTGTTTTGCGCTGTTATTGTTTTTCTCTTTAACTTTCAATAGATTTGATTTTGTAGAACACTTTTAGAATTACAGAACAATTAAAAATATATAGTGCAGACATTTTCTACATAAATCACCCAACTTCCTCATTGTTAACATTTTACATTGGTATGATGCATTTCTTGTAATCAATGAACCAATATTGATAAATTAATAGAAGTCAGTTTTACAGTGCATGTAGGTTATTCCATTTTTCTTAGTTTTCATCTAATGTATTTTTACTGTACCAGGATCCCATCCAGGACACCAATTGACATTTAGTTGGCATTTCTCTTCAGGTCCCTCTTGGCTGTGGCAGGTTCTCAGACCTTCCTTATTTTTAATGACCTTGACAGTTTTGCAGAGTATAGGTGAGAAATTGTGTAGGATGTATTGCTATTAGAAATGTATCAACATTTGTAGTCTCCTAAACAACTTTCCAGTAAAGATTTTACAATTTTGTCAAAGCTCATTTACAAGAAATGTGCTATACATTATGAATATAGTTGATGTAATCCCAGGAACAGATAAAGCAAGATGTTGTGACAGGGAAGTAGGCAATGGAGTTTTCAAAATCATCCACACAGCCTACTTATAAGACCAAACTGAGTGCATTGATTACCTCAGCCATGGAGAACACCATTACCTGCCTTCAAAGCTTCAGCAGTGGTGGTTGGAGGGTGTGGCTGTCTGGGAGGGTCTTGGCTCTGATTGGTAAAGATCATGTTCCAATAACCCAGAATAAGAGGAAGCCTCCAGGGAATGGTTTTGAGATGAGGG
Organism: Lasiurus borealis; assembly: GCA_004026805.1. Classification (NCBI taxonomy): domain Eukaryota; kingdom Metazoa; phylum Chordata; class Mammalia; order Chiroptera; family Vespertilionidae; genus Lasiurus; species Lasiurus borealis. Next base: position 9,619 of record PVJN01018488.1, read on the forward strand.
AGATAAAGAATCATAAGACAAAGACTACCTTTGATATTTTCCAAGGAAAAGTTGGTGGATCTTTTGGAAAGTTCTAGTGATGAACAATTAAGCCCTTTACTTGGACAGGAGTCGTAACATCTGCTAATGAAGCCAGGGAATTATCACTGTAAACAACAAGGTATGGATAACATTTTCAGTGCTCAGGCTAAGTGTGGGGGTCAACTATTTCAGTTCTCACAGTACCTGTACTTCTGAATATGAATGAGAAGAAACTATTAGCATACTACAGTGTGCATCTTTCAATACCAGATTCACTGTTTAAAATGATGGAATAAAGGCACTAATGCTCTCTTTTCCTTTAAGTAACTATTTAACCAAAATAGGAAGGTAGTCCTTCACCAGTTTGGCTTAGTGGATAGAGCATCAGCCTGCCGACTGAAAGGTCCCAGGTTCGATTCCGGTAACAGGCATGTACCTGGGTTGCGGGCACATTCCCAGTGGGAGGCATGCAGGAGGCAGCTGATTGATATTTCTCTCTCAGCGATGTTTCTAACTCTCTATCTCTCTTCCTTCCACTCTGTAAAAAATCAATAAAATATATTTAAAAAAACACAGCAGGCTGAGAAACAGAAACTGTAATGTTCAATGCATCTAATAGATACTCATGGAAAAATTAATATACACTATAAAATAATTGCTAATAATCTAATAAATTTATATTAAGTAAATTTTAATGAAATAGGAAAATGTAGGAAACACATAACTTATTTTTTAAGGAAGATCCTAAATCGGGTAAACGAGAGCTCAGGAAGGCATGAAAGCAAAAATAAAGATATAAGCTCAGGTGCATAAATTAAAAACATAAGATATAATAAAATATGAAAAATTTAAATCAAGTGTAAAACAATATTTTGTTCTATTCTATTATAATTAATCAATGTTGAAAATGTATAAAATGGAATATAATTTTATAGACAGCAGTTTTATGTGCAGCCATTCACATAGATAAAATAGAATGTTTTCACAGTCCTGCTGCACCTAAAACACTATGCTCAGATGATCCGAAACCTGTTAACCTGTTAAATTTTTTGATAGTGTGAAAAAAGAAATTTCCTAAAATAAATGTTATAATCTATGAATATCATCAACTTATGTCTATATGTTCAGATCCATATTCCAAAGAAATAATCTTTAGAGTCCAGCTCTGTTAGAGAACCTGGCAAACGGAGATGCTTGACATGACAGCAAAGTCTGGAGTCCAGCTTTCCTGAGAGCTCCTGCAACACCATCCGCGATGTGGTTCTAGTGGCAACATGGCCTTTAGTCACTGGGCTCTGAGCCAACACAAGCCCTTAAGAACATATGAGTTGACAGTTCTTACCATATGTCTGCATCCCAAGCATGGTTTTGTTTAGGTGGGCAAACATCCTCTCAGTGCCTCTTTTCCCATTTTGAAAAGTTACATAAGAATCATTTGAAGGTATTGCTTATGAAATACAGAAATCTGCCAGTAAACATCTCCTTTCAAAGCAGTATGGGAATTTTTGTGAACGGGACTTTCAGAGTAACTCCACTTCCACCATCTGGAAGAAAAGATTTTCACTCAGTATAAAAAGGGAAATGCTTTGAATCTGGAACCAGGGGCATCACTTCCCACTGCCACACATGCTTGTAGTACTAGATAACTTCACTTTTTTGCCACATACTTCATGGAATGAGAGTTCAGTCTAAATGTGTGAGATGCTTGAGTTCTGAAGTGCTTTTAAGGAAATGCAGTACTGTTTTATGACTTCCAACACTAGGCTGATACCAGTTTTTAATGTTTTTGCAATGATGTAGCACATTTGACCCAGTTTAAGAGAAATCAGCAGAGTTAGCATAAATCCCATAAAAGCAGAATATACAGGAAACCTCTCTGAGAAAGAGTTGCCTCCTTAGAGGAGGTTCTCAACTTCCATGTGCTTTGGTTTCATCCATCATATCCTTCCATCTTGTCCCTGGATAGAATGGCACATACTGTGGGAGTGGCACATACTGTAAAAAGGTAAGATTCACAAAGAAGACACCAAGTAACAACAATATGTGGACAGCAACTGGAAGGAAGTTGAAGACAGACCCTGGACTTTGAGATCAGGATGTTGGGATGAGGGCCAGCTGAAGTGTGGAGGAATTTGGCCTCCCCTCTAGAGCACACATTATGAAGTTAGGATCTTAGTTGGACTCTTAGCTCTGTCACTTAGCAATTAAAACAAATTAACCTTTCTAAGCATGAATCCCCTTATGCAATTTGAAGATAATAATAGTGAGGGCCTCAGAGAAACTTAGGAATATAAAATGAGGTTATGAAAAATAATGGGTCTTGTGGGCCAGCAACCCACCACCAACACTGAAGCTTCCTGACCTCAGACTCAGGTGAAAATGAGACAACAGAGAACTTGAGGTAGATTGCATGCTGATGATCAACATTTAAATATGATATCGGGATACCTATAGTGATTACTATAGAAATTGATGGAGAAACATATGAAGAGATATATAAATCAACAAAACAGAATATTATGACACTTCTGTCTAGGGAGATGGTGTTATGCTACTTACATTCTTATTGAGATTTGGCTGAAATGGAAAATAGCCGAGACCGGTTTGGCTCAATGGATAGAGCGTCGGCCTGCGGAGTGAAAGGTCCCAAGTTCGATTCCAGTCAAGGGCATGTATCCTGGTTGCGGGCACATCTCCACTGTGGGGTGTGCAGGAGGCAGCTGATCGATGTCTCTCTCTCATCGATGTTTCTGACTTTCTATCCCTCTTTCTTCCTCTCTGTAAAAAATCAATAAAAATATATTAAAATAAATAAATAAATAAATAAAAATGTATGGAAAATAAGATACTTTATATGATTGCCTCTTGAAATGTACAAGGTATTGAAAAGAGAAACCTGTGTAAATTTTGACATTAACAAATGACCAAGAATTTTTTCACTCCTGAGATAAGTTGATTTGAAGATAACTCAAAATTCTTAAACTAAATGGCATTTTTATTTTTCTCCAACCCTTCCAATAAATGTGATTACAAAATGCAAAACTATATTTTAGGAATTGACTTGATTCATTGATTTTTTTTCAGATAATCTCTGATTTTTTAATTAATTTTGATGTTTCTGTTGTTGATTAAAAAGTAATATGAAATAAAATAAAAATGTTAGGTAATTAGTGCAATGTGTTAGGAATGTTGGTAATTATGCTGTTCCTTTTAGGAATGGGGTGACATAGAAGGTGGGTAGGTAAGCTGGAAGAGGCACTAGAGATGGGGATGAGGAGCTTAGAATTAAAATGCATCTGCTAATAGTTATCATGCTTCTCATATATTTCTTTTTAAAGATTTAGATATCTTGGCATAGTAAAATAAAAATAAAATTAGAATTATAAAGTATTTATTATGTAACTTGCTACATTCATTTATAAATAATGCTTAAGATATTTAGATATATTTTTCTCTTTTCATGAATTGAGCTTCTTAGTATAGTATTTACTTAAAGTTTTTATACTATATTCTTTCTTTAAAATAATTTATAAAGAAATTCCACCTCAACCTAAATGAAATTGTGAAAAAGTAAATTAATGATATCCTGATTCAAATGTTCAACCGTATTTTCTATGCCTTTGGATTTAATTGTAAAGATCAAAAAACTTAAGCAAGGGGGATCCTAGCAGGATGGCAGTGAAGAAGAGAGTATGAATGAGCAAAGGAGTGAGGGGGGAGTGTATGGACATATGTGTGTATGTGGACGGGGGTGGGGGGGGGTAAGTGAAAGTCAGTTAGATCTTGCAGGAGTCTCAGGGCCTGGTATATCAGGCTATCCTGGACAGAGATCCCCCACTGCAACAAGCACTCTCAGGCAGGGCTCAGCTTTGGTGCAGAGACCATACCATTTTAAGTAGTTGAACACCCAGACTGAACCCAAGCAGTAAGCTGCTCATCAGCCATAACTTGTCATAGGCTACCAGACATCTGCAGTGAGTTTACAGCACAGAGACCTCCCTGCCAAGCTCTAGAACCCTGAACACCAGGACCCTGTGTTGTGAGTGTATGACAGAGAAACCCCACAACTTCACAACTTTCCTGGCCCAGGCCCCAGGGCCATGCTATTAGTGCATGCCAGAGGCACCTGGGACTGGACCCTACCCAGGCCACAGGACTATACTTTGAATGCATGCTGGAGGGACTTAAAATGCCACACTGCCATGAGCACTGGGACCACGAAGTGAATTGTATGCCAGAGTGCTCTTGGAACTCACAGGGAGTCACTGTGCCCCTGCAGAAGCTGAGCATCTGAAGCAGACAAATGAGGAACTAGATCCATGGGGAAAGAAGTAAATCTCAGAGAAGAGACAATAAAAGCATGAGACTCAGAGCAAACCCAGCTTCTGGGCTAAGGAGTCCCATACCATTGGACCACTAGTGGCTTCAACTTCGTAGACTTCAATCAGGTTGCCCAGGGCCAGAAAGAAACAGAAACTCATATTACATGGAAGCAAATACAAAGGGATAGCAAAATGGGGAGACTAAGAAACAATCTCCAAAGGGGAGGGGGGGAAGAGGAGGAAACACCATAAAAGGAATTAAATGAAATGGAGGTAAATTTTTTATTAGAGAAAGAATTCAGAGCAGTGGTTAAAAGGATGCTCAAACATCTAGATAAGAAATTCACCATGTGTAAGGATCAAGAAGAAATGAAGAATGACATAGGTGAAATAAAGAAAACAAGGAAAATTAGAAAACAGATAAGAAAAACACCCAATCTGAATAGCAAATAGACAAAAAAATTAAAAAGCAGGAGGATATTTTAAAGGAGCTTTGGGACAAAAAGACACAAAGCAACACTCCATTAATAGGGATGCCAGAAGAAGAAGAACCTGAGCAAAGAATAGAAAACCAGTTTAAAGAAATGATAGAAAACTTCCCTGACTTGAGGAAGAAAAAAGTCACACAAGTAAATGTCCCACACAAGATAAAGCCAAAAGGACCCACACCAAGACACATCATAATTAAAATTACAAATGTCAATGAGAAAGAAAGAATCTTAAGGGCTACAGTAGAGAGACAAATAGTTACTTACAAGAGATCTCCCAGTAGACTATCAAATGATTTTTAAACAAAAGCACACTAGGCCAGAAGGAAAAAAAAGTATATAAGTAATGAAAATCAAGGTAATGAACCTCAAAATATTCTATCTAGCAAGGCTTTCATTCAAAATTGTAGGTGAAATGAGGATCTCCACAAACAAAAACAGGCTAAGGGTATTTATTACCACCAAGCCAGCAATGAAAGAAATTCTAATAAGAATGGTTTAAGAAGAAGGCATAGAAAGAGAGGGAGAAAGAGACATAAAGAGTAAAAATGGTAACAAACAAGTACCTATTAATAATAAACTTAGAGAGAAACCAAGATGGCAGCATAGGTAAACTTCTAAACTGCTGCCACACACAACAATTTTAAAACTACAACTAAAACACAGAATGGACATCATCCAGAACCACAGGAAAGCTGGCTGAATGGAAATTATATAACTAGAAGGAAAGAGAGAGGCCCACAAAGACTCAGAGGAGCTGCAAAAAGCTGAGGTACAGGGTCACACATGTGGAGAGGACAGGCAGCAGAGTGCCTGATTGGCTTCCTCTAGCAGGAGGGAGATGAAAACTTCTGACTGCACTGAACCCCAGATCCCACTGCACTGAACCCCAGTTCTGGGTGAGACTCATATGGGGAAAGTCTAGACTACAATAAAAAGAGAGGAGTGCATGGAAACTTAGGGGAACCATGAAATGGCAGAGTTCTGGAGGTGCACAAACATGAGTGCAAGCAGAGAGGACTGACTGCTGATTGTGCTACATAGGCTTTCTCTAGCAGGAGGGAGACAGAACACCCCAACTGCGCTGAAATTCACTTTTGACTGCACAGAACCCCAATTTCAGGTGAGACCCTGGGGACCCTGACTCATACAGGTCCCCACAGCACATGGAAGCTCAGCAGATCCAAAAGGCAAAGGTTTAGAGACACACGTGCATGTGCACTGAGAAGGCTGCAGCTATTACCCAGGGATACTGAAACCCAGGGCAGGGCTGAAAGGAAGCCAAGGCTGTCTCTGCTCAGCCCTGATACTCTGCTCCATCCATGCTGAACAGAAAGGCTTTTGCAATTTTGCAAGTCTTGTATCATAAGGCTGACTGCAGCATAGACGTTCTCCTGGCATAAACACAGCTGATCCTCACAAACAATTGGCTTGGAGGTCAATTCCCCACAGTGACAACAATCAAGACTTAACTACAACAGGCTATACACACAGTCCACAAAGGGGTGCACCAAGAGAGCCCACATAAGGTAACTGGGGAGGTGGAGGTACTGGGCCATATAGGACACCTAGCACATAAAGCTACTTGCCAACTCAGGGAAGCAACAAAATGCAGAGACAAAGGAACAGATCACAAATAAGAGAAATGGAGGAAAACAAATGACTGGATATAGAGTTCAAAACTACAGTTATAAGCTTTTTCAAGAATTTCCGAGAATGGATAAATTTAGCAAGACCCAAGAGGAGATGAAAAAGGACCAATAAGAAATTAAACATACACTGACTGAAATAAAAAAATATATATATATTATACAGAAACCTAACAGCAGACTAGAGGAACAGAAGAATCAAGTCAATGATTTGAAATGCAAAGAAGCAAAAAACATTCCATTGGAAAAGAAAAAAAGAATCCCAAACTGTGAAGATAGTGTAAGTAGCCTCTGGGATAACTTCAAGAGTACTTACAACAGAATTATGGAGGTGTCAGAAGAAGAGAGAGAGCAAGATACTAAAAATCTATTTGAAGAAATAATGACAGAAAAGTTCCCCCACCTGGTGAAAGAAATAGATTTACAGTCCAGGAAACACACTGAACCCCGAACAAAAAGAATCCAAAAAGGACCACACCAAGACACATAAACTAGTGAATATAATAGAACAGGGGCATAGAATGGGAGTGGACTGACAATTCTCAAGAGTAACAAGGTGAGGAGGGTGCAGGGAGAGACTGGACAAAAAACATACACCTATGGATGAGGACAATGGGGGGAGAGGTGGGAGCCAGGTGGAGGAGAGCTATGGGAGGAAAAAAGAGGAACAAATATAATAATTTGAACAATAAAGATTTATTAAATAAAAATAAAATAAAAATATTTAATTAATAATAATAACCTTATATGCAAGTGGATTTAATGCTCTAATCAAAAGACATCAGGTGACTGAATGGATAAGAAAACATGGCCCTTATATATGTTTTTTACAAGAGATCCACCTCAGAACAAGAGACTCACAAAGAATTAAAGGCAAGGGATGGAAAAAAATTCAAGCAAATGGAAATGAAAAATAAGCCTGGGTAGCAATACTTATATCTTACAAAATAGAACTCAAAGTAAAGGCCATAATAAGAGAAAGGAAGGCCACTTCATAATGATAAAGGAGTCTATACAACAAGAGCATATAACTCTGGTTAACATACATACCCAAAACAGCAGCACCCACTTACATAAAAGAACTTCTCAAAAATAACAAGGGAGATACCAATAACAATGCAATCATAGTAAAGGACTTTAACACTCCATTGGCATCACTGTATAAATTTAATAGATAAAAAATCAACAAGGATACAGTAGTCTTAAATGATTCACTAGATGGCATCAAACCAATTGACTTCTTTAGGACATTCACCCTAAAGCTATGGAGCACACATTTTTGTCAAGTGCATGTAGAACATTTTCAAAAATAAACCTCAGATTTTGACACATGCCAATTCTCTTCAAATTCAAGAAGATTGAAATAATATCAAGCATTTTCTCAGATCACAATGGCATAAAATTAGAAGTTAAATAAAAGAAAATAATCAAACATATGAGGGTTAACTGGCATGCTATTTAATAATGAATGGGTTACCAAAGAGATCTCAAAAGAAATAAAAAAATATCTTGGAAGCAAATAATGATGAAAACACAATAATCCAAAATATATGGGACACAGTGAAAGCAATCCTGAGAGGGAAGTTCATAACACTACAGGCCTAGTTTAAAAAACAAACAAACAAACAAACAAAAAAAAACCTGGTAATATGTTATCTAACCCTACCCTACAACTTCAATAATTAGAAATAGGGCAACAAGAGAACACCAGGATAAGTAGGAGGAAGGATATAATAAAGGTTAGAGCAGAAATAAATTACATAAAGACCAAACAAAACAATAAAAATACATATAAAAAAAAAACAAGAGCTGTTTCTTTGAAAGGATAAACCAGAGTGATAAACTTCTAGTCACTAAGAAAAAAAAAACAAACAACTAGTAGATTTAGTAAATTTTTTCTATGAATCCAGCATTACCCTAATCCCAAAAGACACTACAAATAAAGAGAATTACAGGCCATTATCCCTGATGAACATAGATGCCAAAATCCTCAGCAAAATATTAGCAAATCAAAACCAGTAGTACATCACAGAGATCATATACCATGAATAAGTGGGATTTATTTCAGGGATTCAAGGCTGGTACAATATCCACAAATCAATAAATATGACACATTACGTAAATAAATGGAAATATAAATTTCACATGATCATATCAGAATAAGCATTTGACAAAATCCAACACATTTTCTTGATAAAAACTCTCAGCAAAGTTGGATATAAAGGAATCATATCTCAACATAATAAAGACCTGATATGACAATGAGTAAAACTAAAACCATTCTTCAAGAACAGGAACAAGACAGGGATGTCCAGTTTCAACACTCCTGTTCAAAATAATATTGGAAATACTAGTCATAGTGATAAGAGTAAAAGAAGTTTGGAAAGGAGGAAGTAAAATTCTCATTATTTGCAGATAACCTGAGATTATACATGGAAACTCTAAAGAATTCATCAAAAAAACTATTAGATTTAATAAATGAATTTTGAAACTTAGCTGGATACAAAATTAACACAGAGACACTCACAAAAGAGGAACTAAAAAAACAATCCCATTTACCATTACAACAACAATAAAAAAAAAATAAGATACCTAGAGATACTTAACTAAGAAGGTAAAAGATATGTACTTGGAAAACTATAATATGTTGAAAAAAGAGATAAAGGAAGACATAAATCAGTGGAAGAATATACCATGTTCATGAATTGGTAGAATAAACAAGATAAAAATGTCCACACTATTGAAAGCAATCGATAGATTCAATGCAATTCCCATTGAAATACCAACAGCATATTTCACAGATCTAGGACAAACTCTCCAAAAATTTATAAAATAAGGAAATTAAAAAAGGCCCTAAATACCAGCAGCAATCCTGAGTAAGCAGAACAAATTTGGAGGGACCACAATACTAGATATGAAGTTATATTACAAACCACTATTCACAAAAAACCTGGTACTGTTGCAAAATCAGACATATAGATGAATGAAACAGAAAGGAGAACTCAGTGGGGTACTATGACCACCCATTGGTAAGGGTCAAGTATGATGGGAGAGAATGGGACTTAGCTGACTCTGCTAACCTACTGCTGTGGCAGAGGCCCTCTGGTGCCAACCAAGTTCAATTAAAGCCCCAAATTTGATTGAGGACATGTCTCTCAGCAAGAAGTGTGTCTGAGCAAGAAACTATGGCGCTAAATCAAATGTGCTATGGTCAAAAATGGGTGGTGGAGCTTCAGGAAACATTAATAAACTATTGGATCAATTTTTAAAATAAAATCAATTATGTTAGAGAAAAAACAAACTAGCTTTACATTGTTTCTATTGAAAGTATTGAAAATGTATAGTCACGTGAAGAGATGTTTAAATAAGTAGCCTGGAATTTCTTCTCTCAGGACAATGCATAGACATAATTTCTCTGTATTTCCTGTTAAGAGCAATTAAAACCCCAAGATATTATATTAAATCAAACAACAAAACATAAACAACAAATAACAACATAAGACTCCTAAAGGTGGAGAATGTATGATCTACCATGCAGAAAAACAGGAAATGACAGTAGTGAGATTCTCAGGTTTCCTTTTTGCTCCAGGTATCCCAGATTTGGAGCTAAAGACTCTGATAACCCAAAATGTCAGTGGGCTCAGACAATAAAAATCCGCCAAAATCGTGCTGTCTCTAGAGAAGACCAGGAGAGTTGCAGTCTTGCAAGACATGCTGATGTTTAGACAGCGACTCTACCTCAACAAAACATTACAGAGCACACCAAAGTTCTACCCCTACCCAAGTCAGGCATGATAAGTGCAGAGCTTACATGTCCACCCTTGCCAGGCTAATAAGGTGACCAAACTGCCCAAATAAAGTGGCAAAATATGAAGCCAGGCATATAACTCCCACCAGCAAGTAACAAATAGCCTCTCCTACTCCTTGGTGTCAGTGGGGATTATGTAAATATCATTAATGAGGCAATTCTATGCCACCCATCCAGAGAGGTGTCAGTGAAGAACTAAGGAAGAGCTGGAGCTCCCATTCTTGCCCAGCAATGACAAAGAGCTCCCTTGCCCTGTGCCATTGAAACTAAGTATAAAATCTGTACTTCTCCCCCTACCTGCCAACAAGAGGCTCATCCAGAATCTTAGATCCAGTGAAAATATTCCATGGAAGGGAGAGGGACCACAGGTGAGTAAAGACTAAGGAAATAAAAAAAGTTATTTTTTTCTCATAACTATTAAAAATGGCTAAAGACACTCTAACCAGAAAGTGAATTATAAATATGAAACTTTGGAACATCAGAGAAGAAAAAAGAACACAGTAAACAAATATATATATGTAAATATCAATTTTCCTATTCTTTGAGTTTTATCAGGATACCACAGAAGTATAACAACTTCTGATGTGGTTCTAAATTACTCTAAGGGAAATATTTAAGACAATTACACTATAAATGAGGAAAAGGAGCAAATGATTAGATAAGAGGAAAGAACTGTAGTTCTTTGAAACTTTTAAATGTGGACAGAAATACATTGTGGTGAATCATGTACATGTTAGAGGTCTGGTACACGAAATTTATGCCTGGCCTGTACCCTCTCTGATCTGAAACCCCTCAGAATGTCCTTGAGGGATCGGGCCTAAAGGAGCAGTCAAACATCTCTCTCACAACCCATGACTGCTGGCTCCTAAATGCTCTCCTGCTTGCCTGATTGCCCCTAACTGCTTCTTCCTGCCATCCTGATCGATGCCTAACTGCTCCCCTGCAGGCCTGATCACCCTCAACTGCCCTCCCCTGCCAGCCCAATAACCCACAACTGCTCTCCCCTGCAGGCCTAGTCCCCCCTCAACTGCTCACCCCTGCAGGCCTGATCACCCACAACGGCCTTCCCCTTGTGGAAGATGCTGGCCATCTTGTGTCGGTCAGCTTGTGGCAGCCATCCTGTGGTGGCCATCTTGTGACAATGTCAAATGAGGGCGTCGTATGAGGGCTTGCATGAGGGCATGATGCCATCTATGCTTTTATTACATAGGATTATATAAGCTAAATGAATCACTAAATATTCTGTCCAAAAAAATATGACTCAAAAACTTCTATTGATTAATTAAAATGGAATTCTAAAATTATTCTGGTCATCTCTGGGAAAGAAGACAGGAAACAAAAAACCAACAACAAATAGATAAAGCAAACAGGAAACAAATAAAATGGCAAACTTATACACTGACATAATAATAATTTCAAACTTATACCCTGTGTTTTCCAACGGTCTTAGGCTCTACAATTGCAATAATCGTAATAATCTAAATACACTAAGTATAATATGGAAATTAGTAAAATGGTTTAGAAAACATTAATCACAATATAGGTTACTGAAGAGAAACTCATTTTGAATGTAATAATGTAGATTGATTGAAGGTAAGTAAAAGATGTAAAAGTCACATCATGAAAATGTTATCAAATATGAGAAAAAAATCTTATCAAAGGATACATTTTTAGCCAAGACCAGTTTGGCTCAGTGGATAGAGCATAGGCTTGTGAACTGAAAGGTCCCAGGTTCGATTTCGGTTGGGGGCATGTACCTTGCTTGCGGGCACATCTCCACAGTGGAGTGTGCAGGAGGTGGCTGATCGATGTCTCTCTCTCATCGATGTTTCTGACTTTCTATCTCTCTCCCTTCCTCTCTGTAAAAAATCAATAAAATATATATTTTTTAAAAAAGGATGCATTTCTATATGCATAGTAATTGCATGGTTATTTATTGAAAATACTGTATTGTTTTATTTTACAATATTTACCTTATTATATTAAATTATAATACTTTATTATAATAATCACTAATATTGTGTTATTTTATAATTTTTGTGTCCATAAGCTTATAAGGAAATGGTTGGTATCAGTGAAGTTTGGTATCAGGGTAAAAGTTTGAATGTTATGTCAAGATATTTATCTTCTAGCATCAATCCTCTTTTCTAAACCATATGACCTCAGGTGAATTCTTTAATCTTTCTAGTCCTCCCTTAAAAATTAAAAACAGGTCTTTAAGATTTAAATTATATTTCCCATGACCTTGGAAAAGTTATATAACCTATCTGGGTTTAAGTTTCCTAGTCTATAAAAATAGGATCAAATCATGGTACCTCCATTACAAGGGCTGCTATCCTGATGAAAGAATCCATTATGTGTAAAGTACTTAGAACTCTACCTTCTGTAAGTTGGTGTTATATCAAAATTAAGTTGAATTCCATGATCTGCAAATTATTTCTTGACTTAGAATACAGAGATGAATATGAGAGTCTCTCACTTTTAGGTGTCTGAAATTTCTGCTAAAGGTTGAGCTGCATACAGTTCCTCATGCTGTGGTGACCCACAACCATAAAATTAATTTCATTGCTACTTCATAACTGTAATTTTGCTACTGTTATGAATCGTAATGTAAATATCTGTGTTTTCTGATGGTCTTGGCTCTATAGCAGTGGTTCAGGAAAACACAGAGCCTAAGACCATCGGAAAACACAGATATTTACATTTCAAGTCATAACAGTAGCAAAATTACAGTTATGAAGTAGCAATGAAATTAATTTTATGGTTGGTGGTCACCACAACATGAGGAACTGTATTAAAGAGTCGAGGCATTAGGAAAGTTGAAAACCACTGCTCTACCACCTTATATGAATTCTGCCTATATTGAATGAGAGTCTTGCTTACTACTTATCTATTTAAAATATTTAAAGGTTATTTTTATCTTTTAAAACTACAAATTTATTTATTAAAACAAAAGTACAGTCTTAGCCAGAATGGCTCAATTAATTAAGTATCATAATATGCACCATAAAGGTTGCCAGTTGGATTCCTAGTCAGGGTACATGCCCAGCTTGTAAGTTCCATTCCTGAATGGGGAACATACTGGAGACAACCTATTGATATTTATCTTTCTTTCTCTCACTTCTTCCACTTGCTCTTAAATCAATAAAAACATATTTTTTAAAAAGCACAATATGCATATGAAGAAAAACAAAGCAGGCTGAGTAACAATTTGGCCCCATGTCAGCTAGAACAATTCCCTACACTCACAGGCCCCACTTGTGTGGTGCAGAGCTCTGCCTTCCCCTTTCTAGTCTCTCTGGGGAGGTTGCAAGGGGAAGAGTTTCTTGACATCCCTGCACCAACAATGGTGTTTCTGCCCTCCTGCTCCTCAGCTTGCTGACCTTTCAGGCCCCTGGCACAGGCCCCTCTCTCTTCAGCTGGTGTTCATAGTACACTTGCTGATGAGCACTGGTTCACTCTCTGTTCATTGCGCCCTGAGACCTGGGGTACAGCTCTTATCCCTGCTATTTGTAAGAGTTATTTGCCAACCTTATCTCCTGGCATCTCAATTTTCTTCTGGTGGCAGAAAAATAGATTTATCTTCACATTTCTTATCTTTATTTTAACAATGTTATAGAAGGATCATGTGAATTCCGATCTGTACCTATATGTATCATCAATATCTATATCCACATTTATATCTATCATTTTGTTCTTATGGAAAGAATACAATAATTAATAAATAATACAAAAATAAACTCTTTTGCATATTCACAGCTGTAAACCTACTTTGCCTTACCTTATATATCTATAATCTATCCAGTTTTGACACAAACTCTCCCTAGAATGTAGGTCACAGGTTGCATGTCTTTACATTGTTTTTTTCCAGTATTTAGACCTTGACTTTCCTATTGCTAACTTTATAATCATTGCCCCATTCACAATTTCAATGAGTAATTCCAAATATATCAAACACATTAGTAGTTATCTGATGTCCAACTGTTATAAAATTTAAAAATCAATCCAATAGAGTCTGATGGCCCCATATACATCAAAACTTGCATTCAGCTGCCATTGGAATGGGATCTCATTTCACACCATAAGGGTTCAACCAAAAAAGATTTTTACATCAGGCAAAAGTTGATGGGCATCATAAACTAGCCATTGAAAAACTTTTCTGTAAGAGGCTAAGTACTTTAGGCTTTCTAGGTCAAACAATTTCTTGTCTAACTAATCAAGTCTTCCATTCTAGTACCAAAACACCCATAAATAATTAATAAAATAGTAATATTCTAATTAGACTGGATAGACTGGATATCTTCTGGGTTTCATTCTGGATATCCTTCATGACAAAGCCAAGGGCATGGCAATCCTGCAAACCACCTGTGGCTCCTTGCCCAGGCCGGTGCTGCCCCCCAATGCAGACCCCCACCCTGATCAAGGTTGTGGCCAGCCTGCAATCTCTCAGTGGCCCCAAGCCCAGGCCAGCTCTGCTCCCCAGTAGGCACTCCCACCCCATTTGGGGGCAGTGGCTGGCATGCAAACTGCCTGCAGCCTCTTGTCTATGTTGATCATGCCCCCCAATGGAGTTTACATTCCAATGGTAGGAGGCATAAAATATGTAGTACTAGAGGCCTGGTGCACGAAACTCATGCATGTCAGGATGGGAGGAGGGTGGTCCCTCAGTCTGGCCTGCACCCTCACCAATATGGGAACTATGAGGCCTAAACCAGCAGTCAGACATTCCTCTCACAATCAGGGACTGAGGGCTCCTAATTGCTTGCCTACTTGCCTGCCTGATTGCCCTTAACTGCTTCTGTCTGCCAGCCTGATCACCCTCTAACCAGTCCCCTGCCAACCTGATTGATGCCTAACTGCTCCCCTGACAGCCTGTTCACCCCCAACTGCCCTCCCCTTCAGGCTTGGTTGCCCCCAACTTTCCTCCCCACCAGCCAAATGGCCCCCAACTGCACTCCCCTGCTGGCCTGGTTGCCCCCAACTGTTCTCCACTGCCAACCTGGTCACTCCCAACTGCCATCCCTTGCTAGCCATCTTGTGGTGACCATCTTGTGGCAGCCATCTTGTGGTGGCCATCTTGTGACAACATTGTGGCAGCCATCTTATGATGTTGTCAGAGGAGGTCATCACATGATACCACCTAAGATTTTATTATATAAGATAGGATAAACCAGCCAGCATGGATCAGTGGTTGAGCATTGACCTTTGAACCAGGACATCATGTTTGTATTCCTGGTCAGTACACATGTCTGGCATGCAGGAGACAGTTGATCTCCCTCTTTCTCTCTCTCTCTCTCTCTCTCTCTCTCTCTCTCTCTCTCTCTCTCTCTCTTCCTCTCTGTGTGTGTGTCTCTCTCTCCCCATTTCTGAAATCAAGAAAAATATATTTTAAAAGTAAAAAATAATATGGTATATTTTATAGTGATAAACCAAATGATAAAAGCAGAGCAGATGATGTAGATGTCCTCTATTGGGGTATGGGATTTAAAGATAAAATTTAAGCAGACCTTGGAATTATGTGAGATAGCAGATCATGTGAATAACTGGGGGAAAAGCATGTGAGGCAAGCAGGTGCAAGACCACTAAGCGACTGCGTGGAGTTTAATGAACTGCAAAGATATGAGGCATATATTGTGTCAAAAGGAGGAGGGAGTCTTGAGAAGTAAAGTGAGAGAACCTAAGTGAGCCATGTTATGGGCCTTCCAGACAAATGGAATCAATTATTATTACTTTTAGTGAAATTGGGAGGGGAGAGGTCTCTGGAGGATTTTGATAGAGATTAAAATCTCATCACTCTACTCCTTTCATCTTTGTTTCTCTCTTTTGTCTTCTCTATCATACATATAGATATAGGTGATATAGATATAGATAATATAGATGATGTAGATGATATATAGATTATATAGATATATAGATATATTTCTCCTTCCTTTTTAACATATAATTGATTCTATTAACTGATAGACATTGTACTAATTGTGCTTGAAATACAGAGATAGTATATTATCTAAATTCAAACCACAGTTTCATAAGAAATAATATAAAACATTTTCAGTACAATGTGGTACACACTAAGAAAAAAGTCAGCACAGAGTATGAGGGACAGTGAGACTACTGAAGGAGTCAAATCCCAGGATAGTTGCCAGAAATTGGTTTTCAGGCATTTTTATTATATTAGTTGACTGTTGAATAACCAATTGAAATAAAGAATCCTAAAAAAGAATGTTCTAAGGTAAAGGTTATTTCATGGCAAGAGGGAAAGCTGAAAAAGAATAATAAAATTGGTTAAGCAACAGTAGTTCCATAAAGTCCACATGCGATAGGCATGTGCAGAAAATATTAGAGAGAGGTGAGGGGCATATTATGAGGGACCTACTACACTATATGGAATGGATTCTCTTTCAAATGGAATGTCAAGTACTTTTAAACTGAATAGTATGCTTCTGAGTACAATATCCATGTAGTGTTACAACAAGCTTAATTGCATTGCACTTATAAAATGAATTTTAAAATTTATTTGATTAATATTATACTCTGGGGAAAATGCTGTATATCTCCACATTTAAACACAGTTTGGACCTAAAGCGATATGTAAATTATAAATATAAATGTCTGTAAAATTGAAATATGCTATTCTGTGTAGAAAGTCATAGTTTGGATGAACAATAATTCAATTTGAACTTAAAATTGATTTGGAAGTGTATCATGGTAGAAATTTCCCATTATATACCCTGCATATTATTGGCATTTTATGTCAAGTCTAGTTTATTTAACACATAAATTTCAGCAGTGACCCTTTTATAAAACTTATAATTTAATGTCAGACATAAAAATGCTAAGGATGCTTCACATAACCAATGATGTACCAGGCAATGAAGTTGTTTTTAAAATAAGTTTGACTATGATTATATTCTCTAAGCTAATATAATCATTGTGATTTGTAATTTTTCCAAGTTATCTCAGAAGTATTTATTCATATCTTCCAAGCAAATTGAAAAATTCTTTAAGCCTTCATGTTTATAATTAACACCCTAAACAGTTAGGTAAATCTTTCTATTGTACACAATTTACATGACTGAGCTGATTATATAGTATACTTGAAAATGTTTGAACGTTTTAAATAGTTTTACCTCTACTTCAATTCAAATCCACTAGCTTTGAGCCCCTTAGAAAAAAAGCAAGTGGAAACAAGATGCCTCTTGACAATCAAGTAAATATTAATATTAAAATTAATAATGTATCTCTTAGTTAAATCAGTCTGAGAAATATCAGATGCTGGTAATTTTTATTAGATTTCTCAATAAATTTAATATACCATACTTTGAATTAAAGATTGCTATAAGTGATCAGAAAATCCCTTGAGGAATCCTAGACTGGAAAGGGTGCAGACTGGGTAGGAGGACCCCCACCTCTACCAGTGCATGAATGTTATGCACCAGGCCTCTAGTATTAAAGAAGTGTCTTTAAACTGATAGCAATAACCGCAGATAGTAATTCAAATCCGCAAAAAAAAAAACAGAGAATACTGCTTACGATAATTATCTATACTAATAAAAGAGAAATATGGTAATTGATCATCACTCCTCAATGCCCACAGACAACCAGTAGGGGATATGCAAATTAGTGGGACAAATATGGTGGTAGCCACAGAGCTAGATGGAGCACGTAAGAAGCTTGGGTCAGCCCTGGCGATGGAGGAAGCCAAGCTTCTCACCCACCTCCTTCGCTAGGGGAGAATCATGCTTTCTACCTGCCATAGCCTGCCACTGAAGGAGGAGCCTGTGGGCAGTGGCCATGGAGTCAGTCTGAGCACATGAGAGGCTTGGATTACCCAGGCCCTCAACTCTACCCAGGATAGCCAGGCACCTCAGCAGGAACCCCCACATTGAAGGGGATGTGACGAGACTGAACATGGCCCTCAGCCCCTTATCATGGCTGGCCACACACCCATGGGGTGAGAGTCCCCACTGCAGGGCATGGCCAGCCTGCAAACAGCCATGAGCCCCTCACCCAGGCTGATTAGGGACCCTAGCGGGCAGCCCCACTCTGAAGGGGATGCGGCTAGCCTGCAAAAGGCTCTCACCAAGGCTGGCCACACATTCCTAGTGGGAACCCTCACCCCAGAGGGCATGGCTGACCTGAAAATCACCACAGGCCCCTCAACCAGGCTTCCCCACCTCCTAAGGGAGATTTAACACTGATCTGGGACACCCTTCAGGGCAAACCAGCCAACCTCCACACATGCACC
Source organism: Lasiurus borealis (assembly GCA_004026805.1). Taxonomy (NCBI): domain Eukaryota; kingdom Metazoa; phylum Chordata; class Mammalia; order Chiroptera; family Vespertilionidae; genus Lasiurus; species Lasiurus borealis. The sequence goes on from PVJN01018488.1 coordinate 28,155, forward strand.
AGGCCTCTGTCTATACTAATAAAAGGGTAATGTGCTAATTATATTGGAAGACCTTCCAGGAGGTCTTCTGGACATTTTTCTGGATAAAACCATGGGGTTGGGGTCAAGATAGAGGCAGTTAGGGGTTAAGAGGGGAGGACAGTTGTGAGTGGTCATGCCAGGATGAGACAACAGTTGTGAGTGATCAGGCTGGTGAGAGAGTATTTGATGGTAAGCAGACCAGAAAGGGGGCCAGTTGGGGGCAAACAGGCCTTCAGTGGAGGTCAGTTGGAGGTGATCAGGCCAGAGGGGGGACATTTGGGAGAGATCAGGCCTGCAGAAAAGTGGTTAGGGGCAATCAGGCAGGCAGGCAGGTGAGCAGTTAGGAGCCAGCAGTCCTGGATTGCAAAAGTGATGTCTGGCTGCCAGTTTAGGCCCAAAACCTGAAGTATCCCAGATTGGAGAGGGTACAGGCCAGGCTGAGGGACACCCTCCTATTCATGAATTTCATGCACCACGTCACTAGTGTAATTATAAATGACAACATAAGTACATATGTTCTCCTTTATCCTCTAGTCAATTTAAAAAGAAATTATATAATAAAAGTGTAGTATGAGAATTGTCCCCTCAACTGGAGTTCTTCTAGGAATATGACCAGGGCGAAGGAGCAGGGCAAGCTGAGGGAAGACAAGGAATATCCGACTGGCAGCTGGCAGCCACTAGGGATCCTACCAGTGCATAAATTTCATATCCTGGGCCTCTAATATAAAATAATATTTATGTAATATGTTATAGGGCATACAATGTATAGAAGTAACAAACTGTCTAATAATAATATGTAGGAAGTGAATAGGAGCAGACTATATTAGGCTAACAGAATGACTTTATATGGTAATGCAAACTGCAAAAGACAAATTAAAAGAATCAGAAATGATAAATAAGAAGATTGATATTATGAAAAGAATCCTATCTAATAAAAGAGTAATATGCAAATTGGTTGTACCTCCACTACACCACAAGCTATGCTTACCAGCCAATCAAGAGAGAGTATGTAAATTAACCCAACCAAGATGGCTGCAGCCACAGAGCGAGCAGGAGGCTTGGGTTTCCCCAGTGATGGAGGAAACCTTGATGCCATGACCTTCCCTGGCCTCTCCTAAAGGCTATAAAGTTTCAATTATAGATGATAAATAAATCCCAGATACCAGCAGCTCCGCTTGGGTTGCCTGGGTTGTGGCATGCCTGAAAACCACCACAGGCCCCTCGCCCAGGCCACACTATGCCCCAAGGGAGCCTCCACCATGATCCAGACATATTTCAGGGACAAACCAGCTGGCACCTAAACATGCACAAGGTATCTATCCTATCTAATAAAAAAGTAATATGCAAATAGACCATCACTCCAACACACAAGATGGCTGCCCCATGTGGACACAAGATGGCTGCCACAAGATGGTTTTCATGGGAGGAAAGTTGAGAGAAATCAGTCCAGCAGGGGAGGACAGTTGGGAGGGGCCAGACCTGCAAGGGAGTGAAGTTGGGAGTGACTGGGCCTGCAGGGAATGGCAGCTGGCAGGGGACCAGGCCTGCAGGAGAGAGGGCAGTTAGAGACATTAAGGCTGTCATGGGAGCAGTTTGGCATCAATCGGGTTGGCAGGGGAGTGATTAGGGTATAATCAGGCTGGTAGGCAGAGTGGTTAAAGGTAATGAGAAGACCAGTCAGGCAAGCAGTTGGGACCCAGCAGTCCTGGATTGTGAGAGGGATGTTCCAGATTTGAAAGGGTGCAGGCTGGGCTGAATTTAATGCACTGGGCCTCTAGGAATTATATACCTACTCTCCATTTTTATGTCAGCTCACCTAAAATACATATAAATGTAAATAGAATAATAATTACCATAAAGACAGGGAGAAGGAAATACAGCTATTTAGCAATACTTCAATATTTCTCTATCATAAAGTTATTATGAATATAATGTTAATTCTGGTAAGTTTGGATAATATATATAGTAAGCCCTACAGCAACCAGTAAGAAGTATTATTAATAATAATATGATACATATTGAAACAAAAAGTAAAATTACAAATATCAATTCAATTACATCAATAAGATTGATAACAGTGAGGAGATTTAACAATCCAATAAAATCGCAGATATTGCCAGACTAGATTAAGTGTCATGATCCAAGCACGTGACGTCTATGTGGAATACACTTTAGACTCAAATAGTTTAAAAGAAAAGGAATGGGAAAAAGTTATACAAACAGCAACTATGAGAAATCTGGAGGTTTCTAATATATCAGGCAAAACAGAGTTTATTTTTATTTATTTAAATACATTTTTATTGACTGCAGAGAGGAAGGGAGAGGGAGAGAGAAATAGAAACATCAATGATGACAGAGAATCATTGATCTGCATGCCCCACACTGGAGATCAAGCCAAAAACCCAGGCATGTGTCCTTGATCAGAATCTAACCTGGGACTCTTTAATCCACAGGCCAACACTCTGTCCACTAAGCCAAATCAGCTAAGTGGAGCCAAAATCAAATTTAATAAAAAAATTATACCAGAGATAATGAGAGACATTTTATAAAGATTCATGTATCCATACACAAGGAAGATAACATAATTACACATGCATGTAATATATTATATATGCATGTATAACCAAACATTAAAGTGAATTAAGCAAAAACTGACAGAAATTAATGAAAATGGGTATTTCAACACTAGCAACTGTATACTTCTTTATTACCCTTTGAATAATAGATAGAACAATGAGGAAGGAGCTCAACATGAACACAAGAAATGAAGAATACTATAAATTAATTATGCATAATAGAAACCTATAGGCCACTTGTCAAGTACATATGAAACAGATTCCAGAATAGATCAAATGCTAGTTGGTAAAACAAACCTAAATACATTTAAAAGGAGAGAAATAATGCATAGTGTGTTCTCTGTCCAGAGTGAAATTAAACAAGAACTCAATAACAATAAAAAAGATGCACACAGATATTTGAAATAAAATAATATACTCTCAAGTAACTAATGTGTATAAAAAGAAATCCTTTGAGAGGAATAAAAATGAAGACAGAATACTAAAATATTGTGTGGAGCAGAAGCAGTCTTGGAGTGAAAGTAATAGCTACAAAGTCCTATACACAATCTAAAATCAATAATCAAACTATTTACCTTAAAAAAAACTAGTAAAAGAATAGCAAACTCAATGTTTGCTAGCAGGAAAAGGTAATAATAATAATTAGAGCAAAAATAATGAAAGAGAGAATAGAAAAACAAAGAAATTCAATGAAAACAAAAGCTGATTTTTGGAGAAATCTATAATTTGACAAACCTTTATCTAAATTAAGAAAGAAAATAATTCAAATTATAGAAATGAAGGGGAGGCGATACTATGGAGCTGACTGAAATTAAAGGGTTAAAATAAAATAGGATAAATGAGACACCCAAATGGGTGACTCAAATATGGGCAATGCTAATGCTTCTTAGTAATCAGGAAAGTGTATTCTATTTCATTTATTTTGAAAAAAACTTATTTATTGAAGTGACATTGGTTAGTAATATTATGTATGTTTCAGTCTGTTTTCTTTATCAATGAGTCTGTATTTTTTATAGTGTATTTCGTTCACTAGATTCCACGTATAAATGAAATCACATGGTATTTGCCTTGAAAGTACATTTTAAAATCACAATATTTAGAACCACATAATCACCAGAATAGCAAATAAATAAAACAACAAAACACTGATAATATCAAACTATTGGAAAATTGTAGAATGTTCATTTTTCTAGATGGTAGTGTAAAGCAAAACTAATTAAGGCAGATTTTTCATGTTATCAACTGACATTGAGGATATGCTATCTGTCAGAACAATTTCCCTCCTAGGTTATCCAAGAGGATTATATATGCACATGCATCTCAAAATACCTGTAGTAACACATACATCATTTCATTTTAACAATATCTCAATAAAAGAGCAATCCAAATGTCAGACCAGAATAGAATGGTTAATTTGTGGTATTATAATACCAAAAAAATAATAATATACAAATATTAATAGAAACCCATTAAAAGTATCTACATTAATAAAAAAAACATGCAAATTGACCATCACTCTGCTATACCCACTGGCCAATCAGGATCAAGTATGCAAATTAATCCAACAAAGATGGCGGTAACCATGGAGCTGGAGTGAGCAGAGGCTTGGGTTGGTCCTGCAATGGAGGAAGCCAAACATCCTACCTGCCATGGCCAGCCCTGGCCTCTCCTCAAAGCTACAAAGTTTCAATTATAGAAGATAAGTAAATCCCAGATATCTGCTTTCAGTCGGCCCTGGCCTTCACTCAAGAAGGAGCTGCAACAACAAAAAAAAAGGAGGGGATGGGAGATTGGGTCATGAGGGGTGTGGCCACCTGGCAAATAGCCATCAGTCCCTCACCAAGGCTGACCAGGCACCCCAGCGAGGACCTGCACCCTGAAGAGGGCATGGCCAGTCTGAAAACTGACATCAGCCTCTCACCCAGGATGACCACACTCCCATGGCCTGATTCCTGTAAACAAGCAGTTGAACATCCCTCGAGGGGTCCTAGATTGGAGAGGATGTGGGCTGGGCTGAGGGATTTCTTCCCCCTTGCATGAATTTCATGCATCAGGCCTCTAGTGCTTAATAACATAGATAGATCTCAGAAACATAATGCTGAATAAAAGATGTGGACATAAATCCAATATAATAAAAGGCTAATATGAAAACCAACCAAACAACAGAACAACTGGTCACTATTATGCACACTGACCACCAAGGGGCAGACACTCAATGCAGGAGCTTCCCCCTGGTGGTCAATGTGCTCCCACAGTGGGAGCGCTGCTCAGTCAAAAATAGGGTTCATAGCTGGAGAGCACAGTGGTGATGACAGGAGCCTCTCCAACTGGTGGCTTAGGCCTGCTCCTGGAGGTTCCCAGACTGTGAAAAGAAGCAGGAGAGACTGAGGGATGCTGCCCGCCCGCCATGAGTGTATGATTTTCATGCACCAGTCCTCTAGTAAATACATAATATATCTTTCCTTTTATTCTATGATGAATTTTACAACAATGACAGAAAGAACAAAAATGCAGGCATGTGGTTGTATGTTTAGTTAGCAACATTATAGGAAAAAGACAAGAAGATATTTCCATAAGAGTCAGAATATGGTAACTTTCTAAGAAGAGTGAAGAATACTAATAAGGAGGATGTGATGATGGTCTCTGGGGAGATTCCTCAATGTGTCAAAAAGTGGAGATGACTACAATGCTATTCATTCTTATATTTAAATATATTGGGGTGACATGGATTAATAGGATTATATTGATTTCAAGTATAGATATATATGATACAAGATCTGTATGTTGCACTATGTGCCCACCAACCCAAATTCAAACCATCTTACGTCTCCATATATTAGGCACCCTCCACTTCCTAACTTCCCTGTCCCCCATACTCTCCCTTCTGGAAACCACTACACTGCTATCTGTGTCTATAATTTTCAGTTTTCTATCCCAAATATGTGTGAAATCATATGGTTCTTAGCTTTCTATTACTGACTTATGTTATTTAGCATAATATTCTAGAGATTCATACAAATGACAGTGTTTCATTTATTCTTATGTCTGCATAGAATCCCATTGTATATACTTTATCCAGTCTTCTATCACAGGACACTTTGGATGTTTCCATGTCTTAGCTACCATGAATAATGCTGCAATGAACATAGAAGTGCATATATCTTTGAAAATTCATGTTTTTGAGTTTGGAAAGAATATACCCAGGAGATGGATTGCTGAGTCATATGGTAATTCTATTCTTAACTTTTTGAGGAACTGCAGACTGGCTGTACCAGTATACATTCTCAACCAGCAGTAGCTGAGGGTTCCTTTTCTCCACAACCTCTTCAATCCTTGTTATTGCTTGTCTTGTTGATAATGGCCACTCTATCAGGGGTGAGGTGATAACGCATTGTAGTTTTGATTTGTATTCCTCTAATAGCTAGCAAATTGAACATCTTTTCTTGTATTTGTTGGCTTTTTGTATGTCTTCCTCTGACCATTTTAAAAATTGTATTATTTGTTTTGCATTCAGTTTATGAGTTCTTTGTTTTATTTTTTTATATTAACCCTTTGTGAGAAAAATGTCAGTTGCCTTTTTGTTTTGTTGTAGGTTTCTTTTGCTGCATAGAGCTTTTTTGTTTGATATAGTCTTGTTAATTTATTTTTACCTTTTCTTTCCATGTGTTGGGGTCAAAATTTTAAAATGTTCTCTACACTCAAGGTCTATAAGTTTAATATCTATGTTTTCTTCTACTCAATTTATTGTTTCAGGTCTTATACTTAGGACTTTTATCTGTTTTGAATTAATTTTTCTACATGGGGGAAAACTGTAATCTATTTTCAAATAAGATTTGAAACATATCCTTCCCCAATTCTGTAAAATTGAACAAATGACTATACTTTCTAATATATTTTATGAGACTAACATAATCCTAATACCAAAACCTGTCAAAGGTAACCCAAAGAAAGGAAACTGCAGACCAACCAATAGTTCTGATGAATACAGATACAAAAATTCTAAACAAAATATTAGCAAATCAAAAACAACAATACATCAAAAAATAATAATACATCACGATTAAGGGGGAGGGGTTCATTCTAGGGGCACAAGGATGCTTCAATATATACAAATTGATCAATATAATACACCACATTAAAAAATAAAGAATAAAAATCATATGATCTTATCAATAAAGGCAGAAAAAGCATCTGATAAGATACAACATCCATTCATGATTAAAACACTCAATAAAATATGTATAGAAATTTCCTCAACATAATAAAGTCCTTATATGTCAACCTCTCAAGTAATATACTGAATGGTGAAAAACTAAAAGCTTTTCCTCAAAAATCAGGTTCAAGACAATCTGGATGTAACTTAACTTCTAGAAGTTCTAGTCAGAGCAACCCAGCAAAATAAATAAATAAAAGGCATCAAAATGGGAAGAAAAAAGTAAAAGTGTTACATTATGCAACTGACATGATTCTGTATATAGAAAACTCTAAATACTTCATACAAAAACTATTAGTTCCCAGCTGGTGTTACTCAGTGGTTGAGCATTGATCTATGAACCAAGAGGTCACAGTTTGATTCCCCTTCAGGACACATGCCCTGTTGTGGGCTCTATTCTCAGTAGGGGGCATGCAGGAGGCAGTAGATCAATGATTTCTCTTTCATTGATATCTCCCTCTCCATTTTCTCTGAAATCAATAAAAATGTACTTTAAAAACTATTAGAAGCACTAAATAAATATAGTAAAGTTTTAGGATACCAAGTCAATGTGCAAAAATCCACTACCTTCCTGTATAGTAACAACTAAATTTCAGAAGAAGAAATTGGAAAAAAAAATCATTTTTATTGCTATTTATTTATGCATTAATTTTTAAATTTTTCTGTATTGTTTAAAGTATAGCAGTGCAATTTACAATAGCTAAGATGAGGAAATAGCACTACTTCCCACCAGCAGATAAGTGGAAAAAAACACTGTGGTATATTTATACCATGGAATACTATGCAGCAGTAAAAAAGAAGATCTTACACTTTGAGATAGCATGGAGGGATCAGGAGATTATCATGCTAAGTGAAATAAGCCAGTCTGAGAAATACATGTATCACATAATCTCACTCATATGTGGAATCTGATGAACAAAATAAAATGATGAACAAAATAGATTCAGTTCAGAGACATAGAAACATGAAACAGACTGTAGAATTTCAGAGGAAAGACAGAGGTGGGTGGAAAGATATCAACCAAAGTACTTGTATGCATCTATGCATAACACCTGACCACAAGCAATAGGGTGATAAAAACCTAGGTGGGAGGCTGGGGTGGGCTAGAAGGGGTCAATGAGAGATATATGTAATACTTTCAACACGAACTATTTTTTTTAAATAAAGAATTATTATTTTGGAGCCGGGTCCGCTGCCGGGTGGTTGGGCCGGGCGAGTGTCCTTATCCTGGCGTGCGGGGCTCGGGCCTGTAAGCCATTCGGAGTAGCCGCGGCGAGAACGATCGCGTCGAACGGGGAAGGCATGTTGCTCTTCGTGGAGTGAGCATCAGCTGACTGCCTGGCTAAAGCTTTGAGTAGATTCCAGATCACACTGTTCTTGCATTGTGAAAACGTCAAACCAGCAAAGCTGCAACTTCGCAACTTGGCACTTGTTAACTATGCCCATAAAAGAATCTTTTCAATGAGGGAAGGAATTTACAGCAGGTAACATCTAAAGGAACTGGTTTAAATCCTAATGCCAAAGTGTGGCAAGAAATTCCTCATGGAAATACTGATGTCACGCCAGTAACTCATGGAACTGAAAGCTCTTGGCATGAAACAGCAGCAACATCTGGGTCTCATCCTGAGGGTAATACAGAGCTTTCAGATGATATGTGTAAGGAATATGAAGTAATGTATTCATCTTGTGAAACCACAAGAAATTCTACAGGTATTGAAGAATCAACTAATGGGATGATTTTAGGGCCAGAAGATCTGAGTTACCAAATATATGACATTTCCGGAGAAAGCAATTCAGCAATTTCTACAGAAGACCTAAAAGAATGCCTGAAGAAACAATTAGAATTCTGTTTCTCACGAGAAAATTTGTCAAAGGATCTTTACCTGATATCTCAAATGGACAGTGATCAGTTCATTCCAATTTGGACAGTTGCCAACATGGAAGAAATAAAAAAGCTAACCACAGACCCCGATCTAATTCTTGAAGTATTGAGATCTTCTCCCATGGTACAAGTTGATGAGAAGGGTGAGAAAGTGAGACCAAGTCATAAGCGTTGTATTGTGATTCTTAGAGAGATTCCTGAAACAACACCAATAGAGGAAGTGAAAGCTTTGTTCAAGAATGAAAACTGCCCCAAGGTGATAAGCTGTGAGTTTGCACACAATAGCAATTGGTATATTACTTTCCAGTCAGACACAGATGCACAACAGGCTTTTAAATATTTGAGAGAAGAAGTTAAAACATTTCAGGGCAAGCCAATCATGGCAAGGATAAAAGCCATCAATACGTTTTTTGCTAAGAATGGTTTTCGATTAATGGATTCTAGTATGTATAGTCAGCCCATTCAAACTCAAGCACAGTATGCCTCACCAGTCTTTATGCAGCCTGTATATAGTCCTCACCAACAGTACTCCATCTATAGTATTGTGCCTCAGTCTTGGTCTCCAAATCCTGCACCTTACTTTGAAACACCACTGGCTCCCTTTCCAAATAGTAGTTTTATGAATGGCTTTAATTCACCAGGATCTTATAAAACAACTGCTGCTGCTGTGAATATGGGTCGACCATTCCAAAAAAATCGCGTGAAGCCTCATTTTAGATCATCAAGTAGTTCAGAACACTCAACAGAGGGATCTGTGTCATTGGGGGATGGACCAGTAAACAGATCTGGTTCGAGGAACTTTCCAACTGAACGGCATAACCCTACAGTAATAGGGCATCAGGAGCAAAGCTACCTTCCCAAAGAGACTCCAACCTTGCAGATTGAACAGAATGGGGATTATGGAAGGGGCAGGAGAACGCTTTTCAGAGGTCGAAGACGACGAGAAGATGACAGAATACCAAGACTCCAACCTTCAACAGCTGAAGCAAAGTCTCCAACACCAAAGTTTGACTTACTAGCCTCAAATTTTCCTCCTTTACCTGGAAGTTCATCAAGAACACCAGGTGAACTTGTTTTGGAGAGTAGGATGTCTGATGTTGTTAAAGGTGTCTACAAAGAAAAGGATAATGAAGAGTTAAGACAAGGGGATAGTTGCCCAGTGCCTGCAGAGGATGAACAGACTGACTGCACTGCTGCCCAGCAACTCAATATAAGTACTGGTCCTTCGTGTACAGTTGAGCCTCCTGCATTGAGCACAACTCTGATAGAAAAGGATCTAGTGGAGGATTCCACTGTTCAGAAGGATGTTCTCAGCCCAACAACTATATCAGTTTCTTCCCCAAATCCTGCAAAGCCATCAGGGACAAATACTGCTTCACCATGTGATAACAACATCAATGCAGCTGTAACTGTGGCTCTACAGGAACCTCGAAAGCTAAGTTATGCTGAAGTATGCCAGAAGCCCCCTAAAGAGCCATCTCCAGTTCCTGTGCAGCCGCTACGAGAACTTCGCTCCAATGTAGTGTCTCCCACCAAAAATGAAGAGAATGGAGCTCCAGAGAAGTCCATTGAGAAGCCACATGAGAAGCCAGAAGCAAGGGCTAGTAAGGATTATTCTGGCTTCTGAGGCAATACCATCCCAAGGGGAGCAGCTGGAAAAATCAGGGAACAGAGACGCCAGTTTGGCCACAGGGCCATACCTCAGGGAGTTACTCGACGTAATGGCAAAGAGCAATATGTGCCACCCAGATCACCAAAGTAAAACAAACACACAAACAAACAAAAAACTTCAAAACTTCTCTCTCTTCCCATTAAACTTGAGCCGTGGCTATATTGAACTGTTATGGAGGGGAGAGGGTGACCAGAAAGGAAACAAGAGAAAGTATATCCTTAAATCATTACAGATTTTGGAGTTGTGAGCAGTAGAATCCCAAAATTCATCTCTAAAGTGATTTTAAAATGCTGGAGGATTCCAATCAGTATAAAT
>PVJN01018489.1:0-38846 GCA_004026805.1 Lasiurus borealis
GTTTTTGGGGCCAACTTGGAAAAGCCTACAGAACAAGTTTGACTTTACTGCCAAGATCATTTCCAGGACACTGGCTAATTAATTATAAAAGCTTTTTCAAAACAAATTTGAGCCTGGCAACCTTTTTTCCTACCCAAAGAGAGAGAAAAAAGCAGGTTCAATATAATAAAAGCCCAGGATTGTTGTGCTGTTGTTTTTTTGTTTTCTTGTTTTGTTATTTTTTGCCATAGTTTCATCTTATTTGCAAGCCCATTTTCTTCTTAGCACCCTTTGTATTTGAAGTTACTAAAATAGTGGTAATAGAAACTGGAACTATTAGTTTGAATTCCTACTCTACCTTGGATAATAGACAGATCATGGGTCAGTCACAAAACTTTTCTTCAAATTCTTTCATGGGAAACAAAGAACAAAGATTCTTGCTCTTTTGGGGGAGGATAAAAGGCTCGTTGCGTTAACTATGGCTGTTATATTAGATAAATGGAGGTGGGATAGTTGTCCTTATAATGATATCCTCATCAACCTCATTTTCAGGCTTTGAAAACAAAAATAACTAAACTCCTGAATTAAATCTCCCTGGTTTTATCTTCATGAATATGAGATGCTAGTGATAGCAAAGATTCTGGTTTCAAGGACAATATCACACAGGTTTTATAGTAAAATCAACACCCCAGAAACATAATGTCCAGCCTATTTCCTCTAATACAAAATCTTGTGCAAGACAACACTTAAGCCATGGGATTTCTTCTGCACATGTGCAGATATGAAGAGGCTCAAGAAGGTAAAAAATTTCTCTTAGCATTTATCAGCTGCTTATTGACAAATTTCCAGAGAAGAACTGTCCCTAATAAAAATAAAAGCATTCCTCAAAGAGTATGTCAACCAGATATTCCTAACTCTGCCTCATCTAGAATCATGACCCATGGCAAACCTCATAATTAGTGTTGCTTGATACCTTACATAGAGGCTGGCATAGCATAATTGTTTAATCAAATATCAAAGGAATGAATGAATGAAGGTACCACAATTCTTATCAATCACCATCTCATATCTGGATCACAATCATGTAGCTAATCTGCTATGCTACTGTTCCTCTCGGTTTCCCCACAGGAATCAGAAATAGATTTAGGGTGTCTCCCCTTCTATTGCCATACAGTATGAACAACAATCAAAATCAAGAGCCAGAACAAGTTGATGCTATTGAATTCATATCTGATATACTTGTAAAGAGAAAACAATCTCAACTGACATATAAGAACTGTGGATCTATGTTGGTTCCCCATATTTTTATTTTTATTTTTATTTTCAATTTAATGGCCCTTGAAAGTCTACAATGTAAACCATGGCTATTGAGTCCCTGATACGCATATTTTATTTAGTCAAGTACTTTTCTAAGGAGCATTCCTTAAGTAGTCTTTTTTAATACTTCCTGTTGTTTCTTTAGTGAAAATCGGCATTTAGAACAATGTATTTAATCTTTCTAAGTCTAAATCTCCTCATTTGTACCAACTTTATGTAATGGGCATGCATAAATTCTTAGCTTAGGGCCTGGCCAATAATAAATGCTCAATAAATATTAACTATTATTTTAAAAACTAGAAGCCCAGTACACAAATTGATGCACAATGAAAGGAAATTAATTTGAAAAAGTATTTTAGAGGCTGGAAGGGACCTCGCGAGGTTAGCTCCAAGCGTGTCTGGCCCATCTCGCCCAGTCCCAATCAGCTGGACCCCACAGCAAGCTAACCTACCATTCAGAGTGTCTGCCCCTAATGGTCAGTGCGCATCATAGCCACTGGTGGAATGGTTGACCAAATGGTCAGACACTTAGCATTTTAGGCTTTTATATATATAGATGTTGTTTGATAAATACTGAGTGGAACCAAGATGTGCAAAATAGTGTTGAGGGAAATCTTCAATAAGTCCTAGTGGACTGAGTTTTTCCCTTTTCTGCTGCTGTATTCCATAATGATCTTCTCCCCATCATTTTAAGAGGGAGGAAAGGGAGAGGAGGAGAGATATCCACATTAGCATTTGAAGGAGGAATAGCACTAGGAGTTAAGAAATAATCTCAATGTAAAGAGAGAGGAAATTAGGCTAACCAAAGCAAAACATCCCTCTTCTAGTGAACAAAAATAAATTAAGGTAAGAAGGATAACATGGGATTTCAGAGCAACTTGAAAGTCACACAGCCAATTCTGAACTTAACTTTATAGGACGCCATTACAAGCTTTTAATCCAAGGGAGAAATGGAAGGACAGTATTTTACAAAGTGTGTTAAGTTGTGAGAAAACGGTTACAAGGAATTAGCTCCAAAGGCTTTTTTAGCAACACAGTCTGAGATGATAATGGCCCTGTTAGAGTGCTGCTGGTGAGAAGGAGAAGGAAGAATCCAAAAGCTATTTTGGATATATTCATGTACATTTGTACTTTTTACAAATGTTGCTAGTTAAAGAGATGCATCCTCATAAAGAAGAAATGTACAATTCAGATTTATTTATTCAGGTAAAAATTTCACCCACTTAGGCCACACAACTGTTTTGGTTTTTATTACACAACTAGAGGCCCGTTGCAGGAAGATTCCTGCAATAGGGCTCCCTGCAGTGGTCTCCGCCGCCCCACCTGCTTCCCTCCTTCTCTGCCACCCTGCTTGCTTGCTTCTCCGCAGCTTCACTTCCTACTGCAGTGCATGGCTTCCTTCTATGCTATCTTCACTGCTCGCTTGGTTAATATGTATACTCACTCCTGATTGGCTGGTGGGCATGGCTTGTGGGCATAGCAGAGGTACGGTCAATTTATTAGATAGGTATTTTATTAGATAGGATGCAAAATTATACCTGCTCACCATTTTCTATTATCTGCCTGGATATTCTCCCAACTGGGAAATGGTCCAGTTACTACCATATTTTTTTAAAAGAAAAAAATTGAAACTCAAACCCTAATTGCTCTATATTTTAAATAGTCTACCTACTATGTATTTTAATAGACAAATCTACAGCTAACAAAACTACATTATCTTTGCCAAAAATATACCCAAGAGTGAACAATTGCCAGAATGTTAGTTCTTTCCTTACGAATGTACTTTTTCATTAAGTGTTTCATTTAATCATCACAATAATGCTGAGGTAGGGATTGTTATTATTACTATTTTAAAGCTAACATAACTATAGTTACAATAAATTGCCCAAGAGACTACATCTACAAAGGCTGAAGTCATGACGCCAATTCTTGGGTTCTGAACTCCAAATCCCTTTCACAGACAGCCTCCTCTTCCCACAGAAAAAGTACAAAAATCCCATCTACACATATTGGTTCTTTTCAGTCAGGGAACTATCATTTCTAATCTTTTCCCAACATCTTGCATTTAGTCCTACATTTCAAAGGAGCAAGAATTCTTTGCTTACCTGGTCTTTCTCAGGTTTATCAGAAATGTCATTCAGACTGGCAGAAGTCAGATTCCTATGGGTCAGGGCTGGGCTACCTGGAAAAACAAAAGCAAATCCTAATTAAAGACTTCTCACAAGCACAGAGACTCTGGTTGTATATTTCATCAACACTAGATGATGATGGGCATGGTGATGATGCTTTAGCTACGACCAGGGTTGGAGCACAGACACGGTTGAAGGGAAAGTGTGAAAAATCTCCCATAACTTGCTGAAGTCTGACTGCCAGTCCCTATTTTAAGGTAAGTTACGCTTTGAAAGAAACATCAAAAACAAAAGGCATAAAAACAAATGTACTCCTGGTTTGGTTTGGTTTTTGTCTCAACCTTTTCACACACATCCTAACCTGCCAGGTGCCCTTTCCTTTTCCTCTCCCCTGCAGAGCCAGGCTCTTTCTCCTGTCAGCAAAGCTGGCCCCAGATTCAGGCCTACTGTCCTCTCTCCCAGGCCTCTGCAGTCCTTCCCAGGACACCCCTCATTCCAATCAATACAAAAAGCTATCTGTGTTCCTTTCTCTAGCTAACATTTAATCTAAATATTTATCCTGCCCTAGATGGTTTGGCTCAGTGAACAGAGTGTCAGCCTTCAGACTGAAGGGTCCCTGGTTCAACTGCCGTCAAGGGCACAAGTCTGGATTGCAGGCTCAATCCCTAGTAGGGGGCGTGCAGGAGGCAGCCAATCAATGATTCTCTCCCATCATTGATATTTCTATTTCTCTCTCCCTTCCTCTCTGAAATCAATAAAAACAAATATTTTTTAAAAAGAATGTTTCTCCTTAGTAGGCATCTGATCCAGAATCCCCATTCTTTGCCTCAAAATAGTGTTATCACAGGCTCCCGTTAGTTCCTACATTCCCATTTGCCAGACTATAATAAGTGTGTCCCTTCTTCCCCCTTAACATGCCAAACTCCTTATTCAGTCAAAGGATGGTTCCATCAAGAATCCTTCTGGGGAACCCAGCTCTCGGGCAACACAGCTGCTGTAGGTAACATCCACTGGCAATACAGTCAGTGATTTTAGACAGTTACACAAACACAGAGAGGAAGGACGTCTAGAAGAGTGAGAGACCATTTTCAAGTAGATTGTGTTAATCAACATAATACTGAACTTTCATTCTGCAGTTGACCTGAAATTTCTATGCTTACTAAGCAAAAGAATAACTTTTCGAAGTCAGGGTGCTTGACCCACCCCTGCAGAGTGCTGAGTAATGCATTCATCCTTAATCCTCAATGGTCTGATTCAGGCAGGTCTTCACACCAACAGGACAAGGGTTGGAAAAAAAAGCACAGAAGTTCCAACACAGCTTCACATTTGCTTCCAAAAAATTACTTATTACAGACTTTAATTCCTTCTGATCAAAACTTTATACAGAATTTTACAAAAGATTGCAATTTACTCCTAATAATTTAATGTGTACATACCAACAGCTCTTTAAATTTATCACTGTCTTTAACTACTAGATCAGGAAAATCATAATTTTCTGGGGCTGACAGACAGGATGCTTTCCACCCCACTGCATTTCATTGAGTAAGCATATCCTAGGTCTCTGAAAAGCCTTTACCTGGTGGGTTATTTTATTCTAAGAAAATTTGAGCACAGAGCATTTTTCAAAGGAAAGTAAGAGCTGAAAAAAAAATGTTTACGGGCAATATTAAAAGAACTTCTTTGAAGGCCACATTTTCTTCTTTGAACTGTACCCACACCAGTGGATACAAGCAATACCAGGTACAAACATGAATGCCCCAAGTTAATGTTGGGTTTGAAATGCACAGGTAAGAAGTAGATATAATTTTGCACTTTATACTTAAAAAATAAAACCAGTTATTTGAAGTAAGTGGATGAAAAGTCTACCTGAGTAAGTAAAGAAATCTAAGTTCTATACTCCTATGTCAATGAAGCCTTAGAAATACTAATTATAAGTTAGAAGTAGCTTAGGTAAGCAATTAGATAAGATTAATTTCTAATTATAAAGCAATTGTATTAAATGGAAGTACTGAAATAAATTGAAAGCAGTCTTTCATTAAGTAATTTAAATTTCCTGGGCAATATCCTAAACTCACTCACTGATTTGCTCTGGAAATGCTGCAAAGGTACATTTCAACCCAAGTACTGCCCTAACTGCTGCAAAATCTGAATACGTAGAAGCCAGATGAATAAGGTTTTTATTATGATGGTAATCTTAATTGATGTCACCACTTTTCCAAGAAACCTCATCTACTGCCTCATCATTTCTCATTTCTGAAAGACAGCTATCTATATTTGTATTATATGGGGAAAGAGGAGGCACAGGTCCAAGGAAGAGGAAGGAACCAGATGGGGAAAGGGAGGCCAGTGTTAAGAAATAATCAGTTCTATTGTCCCTCCTAAACTTAACTTCTCTCATTAATAAAAGTACTATTTAAAAGTAAAATTAGGAATGTCTCCTAATGTTTAACTTTGTAATACACTGGAAGAATTCAAAGTCAACACTTCTAGGTAAGCCCTAAGCGACATGATCAGCATTCTTCAATCTTTTCCCATCTCCCTCCCTAACAAATTCCTCACCCTTACACCCAAACACCTTGAACCAGAGACAAATGCTTCCCAATTCCCAACCTGTGGCCCCAGACCAACAGCATCAGCACCACATGAGAAGTTGTTAGAAATGCAAACTCCTGGGACTCACCCCAAAAACCTAGATCAAAACTCTAGGTATGGAGCTTAGCAACGTGGGCACTAACAAACCTTGGAAGTGATTTGGAAACATGCTAAAGTTTGAGAATTACCGCTCTAAATAAACTAGCTATTTTAACCAAAGGGTGTCGCAGTCAGAATCAGAGTTGAGAGTGGATTAAATAAGCTGAAGTAGCCAGAGTGGCAGTTCTGATAACCTTGCTCTCCCCCAAGCTACTGCTTCAAACTGTCCTACCTCAAGCAAATCAGTAAATTAGCATCCTTGCCACATAAACAGACAAAAAATTATCATACCTGGCTTTTCCTCTAAATCATCACCTACACTATCAAGTAAATAACTTGGTTTTGGAGCTCACTGTTTAAATTAGACTTTTCCAAAAACATACCACCCATTCAAGAAGGCAAGGACAAGAGCCAAAAGAGATGACAAACCAGATTATATCTGGAATCAGAAATCTGAGTGCAGCATTTTAGCAAACCCAGAAGCTGTTATACAACAGGTCCCTAACAACGTTCTATTGTGGATATTTTGCACCTGACATTCAGTAAGACACATTGTCAGAACAAACCAGTGCTTTCTATTTAGTTTTATCCTATAATGAACTCATTATACTGCAATCCTGAGTGAGTGGAGGTAGCAGAGGAAAATGTCCCCATGTACCAGAAAGGTGTGTTACAAGGATACTCTAAAGCGTGCAACCACTTGTGCAGGCAGGGATTCCTTTACTCAGAACTACCACTAGCAGGCACTTTCAATCTGAAACCCAGGGCATACAGATGTCTTAAAACGGTTCTTGGTCCAAAGAAATTTTGGGTTTTTAAGTGTTGGTTTTTAAATAGAAGGAAAAGAAGGACCAGCTTTGTGTGTGCATTAATTATAATGAGTTCTTGCCATTAGAAAAAGAAAGCTTTGGAGAATCACATTTTCAAGCAGTTTCACACAATCAAAAACAATTTCATTTTCTAAGTACCCACTTGGCAGGTACATACTGTCTTCTATAAAAACTAATTGCATTCTGTACTAAGTTTGAAAATCATTTTTATTCTTTAGCACACATGTAGCAATTCACAAAATCTTCTGCAAGTATATCTCTTTGATAAAATAAAAAGGGGTAAAGAGAGTGTACATCAAAGGAAGAAGATGATGTGTAAATGTGTACATATCAGCCTGGCAGGTGTGACTCAGTGGTTGAGCATCAACACATGAACCAGGAGGTTATAGTTCAATTCCTGTCAGGATGTATACCTGGGTTGCGGGCTTGATCCCCACTATGGGACATGCAGGAGGCAGCCAATCAATGATTCTCTCTCATCAGTGATGTTTTTATCTCTCTGTTCCTCTCCCTTTCTCACTCTGAAATCAATAAAAACTATTTAAAATTTTTTTAATAAAATAGTGTATATATTAGATAAAATTGCAAATATGTGTGTAATGACACATACTGCCACATGCACATCTCAAACCTTTATAACGAGCCAACAGAGAACCTAGGAACAATGTAAAACAAAGATCACATGGGTTATTAGATAAACTAGGTTTTTATTCTTACAATAATTAAATATTTTTGAAATATATATTATATTATTTTTCTCTAACTGGAAATTGAACCCTGACCTCCTGGTTCATAGGTTGATGCTCAACTACTGAGCCATAACAGTTGAGTATTAAGTAATATTTTTTAGCATAAAACTAACTAAGGTAACTTACATGTAATGGACATTTAAATAAATCTGGGCATTAATGTCAGAAAGTTTAGAGCCATGGGTATGATTTGAACTGCTTGGGACCACAAAACAATATGTAGTTTCAGAATAATGCATACTAATATGTTCTGTCTCCCAATGACTCACTGATGATTTTCCCCTGCCCTTGTGATAACAAAACTACTAGAAAATGTCTGTATCTAAGATTAAGGACCAACTAATCTTTTTTAGTACTAGGTACTTAAACTTCCATTGTCTTATCCTTACATAAACACTTTGAGGTTAGTATTGTTATTACCACTTTAACATAAACATGAATTCCAAGGCAGTTAAATGTATAATCACACAGCAAGTGGTAAAAACATAATTTAAGTCTGGATCTCTTAATACAAATCTCACTGCCTGTGAGGAAAAAAAAATGGTCTATGTTATTTACATAAATAAACACATGAACTTCATTTCTTCTTTTTTTTTCTTTTTTTAATATATTTTATTGATTTTTTACAGAGAGGAAGGGAGATAGAAAGTCAGAAACATCGATGAGAGAGAGACATCGATCAGCCGCCTCCTGCACACCCCACAGTGGAGACGTGCCCGCAAGCAAGGTAAATGCCCCTGAACGGAATCGAACCCAGGACCCTTCAGTACGCAAAAAATAAATATTAGACTAGGGAAAGTTAAAAATATCATTAGAAGGAGCTCTCTGAAGGAACTTCATGACTAAGAGAAAATTAATTTGAATATTTTGGCTTCTTTCAATTGCAACTGTTATGTTTTATTTAGAGAACTTCTGCTATCTGTTTGTGATTTAATATAATGTAAACTCCAAGAGTCTAGAGCCAAGGCCTTAAGTTTATCTTGTTCACATTTATAAGCCTCTGAGCTTGGCACTAATGACACTTAATAAGTATTGTGAATGAATGAATAACAACTGGGTATCATTTTACCTTCATTTTGAGTTACTATAAGCAATACTGTTCAAAGTCCATTTCCTATGGGGGTAGATGCTTCAATAGCCTTCAGACTTGGAAAGCCTTAGAGTTCCTAAGGAAGAAGTTTGTAGCTGACCCAGAGCTAACAGAAGGAAAGGACTCTGCCAAAGTAGCTTAAAGCCGTCAGTCGGCAGTGGAACAAATAAAAACATCCTGTAAAGGAAGAATCAAGAGGTGAGAATAAAAGAAATAAGGGAGAGTGTCAGCACTTCAGCAAAAGGAAAGGAGAGCCTTGAATAGATAAGTCTAGGGGAAATGAAATAACTCAAATATTATAATTGGCTTTGAAAAGTTAAGCAAATTTGGAGAAAGGAAGAAGACTTAAAAAGATCCAAATAACTGTCAAAGCATGTTAGTCAAGTTCTAGCCAAAGCTCAAGTTATCCCTAATGTATGGGACAAAGACAATGGAAGGCACATCCTTCTAGAGAGAACTAGAAGTGCACAGAGGCCAAACCACAATATCATAAACACCTATGCCAGTGCATCCTCACAGAGGCTACTCTTTACTTTTAAAGACCGTTCTTTACCTATTGAGATCTCGCTGTCCACATGCCACTTGATAATCTTTCCAACTTCAATTACCTTGACTCTATTCTCTCCCATTTTTGAGTTTTCTGCTACTCTTTAGGCTTTTCCCCAGAGTTAATGTTAGGTCTTAGACTTCAATGCCAAATATATAAGGGTCATCTAATTCTTTTAAAATTTATATCAAAAAAAGCAAAATGCTCTAACCCTGAAGATCCCATTTTAATAATATTACACTGGATATTTAAGTTCTATTACACTCTAAAACAGATAGTTTGTATTAAGAAAGCATTTCATTCTCTTTCTGCATCAGATACATAAAAAAGATAGTTAAACAAACAAACCAAAAAACCTCTACTCAGTTGAATAAACATTCAGAGGCAAACAAGGACTGAAAAACTTACTAAATAGAGTAGTTTCATAAAGTACTTCAAGGAATCTGTGGTCCTTGTATTACATACAGAATATGTGATCTAATACTAATTTTTTCTCTTCATCTCACATGCACCACACACATAAAATTATGAACAAAAAGTTATCCTGCCCAGCTGGCATGTCTCAGTGGTTGAGCTTTGACCTAAGAACCACAAGGTCATGGTTCGATTCCCTGGTCAGGGCACATGACCGGGTTTCAGCCTCAATTCCCAGTGTGGCGTGTGCAGGAGGCAGCCAATCAATGATTTTCTCTCATCACCGATATTTCTATTTCTCTCTCTCTCCTTTCCTCTCTGAAATCAATAAAAACAATTTTAAAAGAAAATACTAAAAACAAAATAATATAAAACCATATCAATTAAAAAGAAAACAACCTGGTGGGAGACTAACAGACACAGATTTCCAAAACTTTCTGGATGAAGAGCAGATGGAATATTAGAACCTGGAACTGTCTACAGAGTATAGAAACTGCAGTATAGAATATGTGTAGAGAGGCATGTGTCAAAAAGGAGATCTTCCCTGCAAAAATCCAAAGATGCTCACCCTGGAAGAGGCCAAATATAATGGGGGTTGAAAGAGATGAGTTTATGGAAACTCTATGTACCGAAAGTTTAGCAACACCCCAGCAGCCATTTACACTATGGGGCTGTCTGCTAAAGAGGTGTTAGAGAACACAGGGGTAATTAGTGCAGGTAATTTGTCCCTCAGAACAGTCTTCTGAACTCTAGAATTTAGGAGATACATCAGGATAACATTTCCTACTCATTCAAAAACAAATACTCTTTCTTAAATACAAATGAACAATTGAAGATCATCAAATATTTGAGAAAGCCTAAAACACACACCAAATAAAATAACACACACACAATTTCAATTTTAAAAAATATAATTTTAAAAAATTAAATAAAAACTCTTACTAGTCTGCAGAGAGATTAAGAGGCTATTATAGCCTTGACCAGCGTGGCTCAGTGATTAGAGGGTCGGCCTGCATACCTAAGGTTCTCAGGACATATACCTAGTTGTAGGTTCGATCCCCTGCTCAGGTAGGATGCCTGGGGTAGGCAACCAATCAATGCCTCTCTCTCTCTCTCTCTCTCTCTCTCTCTCTCTCTCTCTCTCTCTCTCGCTTTCGCTCTCTCCATCCCATCCCTTCTTCTTTCCCTCCCTTACATTCTCTCTAAAAATTAGTGGGGTTAAAAATAAACCTAGGGTGCAGATTAACAAAAAAAAGAAAGTAGGAAGCTATTATATTCATAAAACACGTATAAGGTATTACAAAAATAAAGCAAAAAATACTGTAGCATGATAATTACTTTTAAAGACCATATATCATTGCAAATAAAATAAAATAAACAATATAAAGGTTAGAAAATATAATATAGTATTCCAAAAAATGAAAGGGAGGAGGTGACAGAGTCATTAGCTAGTTATCTAAAGGAAGAAAGCAAAGAGAGCCAAACACTGTTGAGCATATTCAGCTGGGAAGCTGAGACCTGTCTATTTCACCAGGAAGCTATAGTTTCACACCCCAAGAAATCAGCATTGTCCCTCCAAAGGGATTAACATCCCTTCCTTCTCCCCTCTGATACTGGGAGCTGGAGGAGAAATAAGGACATGCCCAATAAAGTCAAACACAGGGGGAGCTGTTTGACCCTAGAGGCCTGTCAAGTCTAACCTGGGAGAAAAGATCATTGGCTAGGGGGTAGAGCCAATGCAAGCATGTGAAATTTGGTAATTTGAAAAAGCTCCTGGTTACAATCCCTGAAGAGTAAGCATTCTCATACTCATTCTATTTCCCTCTCCCTGTCCCTCTCCCTCCCCCACCCCTCTCTTTCTCTCTCTCTCTGCACTGGCCCTGCCTGTGATGGCTGCCCTAACCTGTTACTTTCTGCTCTCTCCTGTCAGGGACTAGTCGAACATGGGGATCTGGTAGCCACGTAAGGCTGGCAGACTATGTGGGCTCTGAAGAACTATGAAGCATAACTCTGGGCACTAGCTTTCATTTTTGCCATGCAGAAAACATGATTGGGCTTTCTCCATAGCTTGATGGAGAGGGAACATTGGAAGCCCAGGGGCAGAAGCAGGAGCAGGGGTAGGGGCAGCCATCATAAATAAGCCACCTTGCCACATCACAATCTCCTGTGAGTGGGTCCTTGAAATGCTTTTCTGGGGTTTCCTTGGAAGAGCCTGTGGTTCCCACTGACAGCGAGGGAGAACAGATCAGAGAAACAGGCTGCTCCAGGAAGGCCAGCAGCTGACTAGTAGGAGTCCTATGAACCCAGAACACGGCATTGAAAAATAGAACAGTATTAAAGAAAATATACTAAACCTAAAGGATATGTTTCTTCCAATCACAAGGGTTCAAGGGGAAAAATAAACAAAACACACACACACACACAAACACACAATCCTGTATGTAGATGAATCATTGTGAAAATTCACGATACCAAGAATGAAGAAAATATTCTAAGATTTTTTTATCTAGAGAGGAAAGAAATTAAGAATCAGACTTTAGAATTCTCTTAAGGAATGACAGAAGAGAATGGGATCATATTTTCAAAGTTCTGGGAGAAAAATCATTTCAATCTATAATCCTGTACTCATCCAAATAATACGTGTGGAAATACACACACACACACACACACACACACACACACACAAACACACACACACTTAAACTTCTAGGGAATAAAAAAAAGGTCAACTCATATATGCCATTTCATACAAAGTTACTGGAAGCGTGATTTACCAAAATGAAAAAATAGCCTAAGAAAAAGAGATATGTGGTCTTGAACTCAGGAGAGCAGTTAAAGTAAAAGAACAGCAGCTGGCCAGGTGTCTTATGCAGCAAGAGGGAGGTGTGGGGCAGTGGGGGACAACAGGATGATAGATCTGCAAGAAGGAGGTATCTAAAGGGTTTACTGTATCCCTGAAACATTGAAAAAGTTTGGGAACAAAGTAATGTCCAGTGATTCTAAAAAAATGTAATTTAAAGCTCTAAGTTTAAAAAAAATGTACAAAGATAAAATGTGATCACAGTCCAAACTATACCTTTAAACAATATTCATAGTCATAATATAAATGCTATTATGTGTTTCTGACTTTAGAATTGACTGACAAAAGACACAGATATTATTTGTAGAGACAAGAATGTAAATCTAACCAATGTTGACAATAAGTAGAAGTACTGATAACAGAAGCCTGGAAGCAATAATAGCAAGGAGAGTGCAAGGAAGGGAATAGGGAGGAGAGGGATAGGGAAGTCAATATCCCTTTCCTCAAGTAAGAAGTCAAAAGATCCCACTAACACTTGCCACAAATGAATAAACAAACAAAACAAGTAAATAATAAAAGCATAGGTTTATTGCCTAAATATTACAAATGTAATTAACAGAACTAAGAGGAAGATACAAACATATTTGGAGGACAGAAACATGGTTGCATAAAATAGGTAAAATGTTTTTTAGCAAAGAAAAAATTAACAGACAATATCTAAGATTGATAAACCAGAAACAGCAATGTAAGCTAATTATAAAGATACATATATATATATGTATATGTATGTACGTATATGTGTGTGTGTGTGTGTGTGTGTGTGTGTATTCCTAAAATAAATTTTTTAAATAGAAACAATTTAAAGAATTACAAGTGGTTGTTACAAGGGCGGGCTCGGGAATATGAAGCCAAGCAGTTCATTTTTTCATTTGAACTCCTTCTGTGCTCTTCAATTCCTTAATGATTTGCACATAATACTTTAATAAAAATATAATACATGCCTATTTATCATATGATAAATGTTAAGTAGGTATACTTTTATTATTCCTAAGTACCTGAGATTAAGTTGAAACATTATTGCTAGCAGACAACCTTGCAAGATTTAATGAGATCAAATTTTAATGTAAACATTGAGATCAAAATTTAAATAAATTTAAAATCAATTTTTAAGTAGTTTTAACATGCTCCATGAAATAATAAATATTTACACTATTTTTAAAATCACAGCAAGGAAAATTTTTCCTGAAAGTTCTGTCTGAATTATCAAAGATTTACACCGATAGTTTTAGTCAACAAAAACACTTATACCTGAAAATTATATGCAGAAAAAAAGAGCATGCACAGAAAAGCTATTTAAATATAGTTCCGCATCAACGGCCAAATAAATACATACATATGGATGTCAATATCAATGCCGATATAGAAACAGTTTGTAACTATTAGATATAATTATAAACTTATAGAATATATCAAACTGTAAGTTTATAAGTATTAGATATGTATTAGATAGGAATAGGTATAGACATAGATATAAAACTTTAAGAGTATAAGGCACATGCCCTAATCGGTTTGGCTCAGTGGATAGAGCGTCGGCATGTGAACTAAAGTGTCCTAGGTTTGATTCCAGTCAAGGGCGTGTACTTTGGTTGTGGGCATATCCCCAGTTGGGGGTGTGCTGGAGGCAGCTGATTGATGTTTTTTTCTCATCGTTTGTAACTCTCTATCCGTCTCCCTTCTTCTCTGTAAAAAAAAAAAATCAATAAAATATATATATTTTTAAAAGAGGATAAGGCACAGTCTCTGGGCCCCCAGTTACAGATGTAGCCTCTCCTCGTGGCTCCTGATTCATGGCTCACAAACAGGGATTTGGGGGGGAAAATCATTCAATTTGGCTTCCTGGGCAGTATCTCCACATGGCCTTGCTGACACACATCCAATTAGTTAATACACATTGAGCAATAATAATCACAGGTTACCCACAACTCAGAGAGCAGCCTCCAGAAAAGGAAGACCCAAACATCTCTGGGCTCCTAATTCCTCTATCCCCCAAGTGTCCCTGAAGACTCTCAGTTACGTACTGTAAGTCTGGGTGACAG
The DNA here is from genome assembly GCA_004026805.1 of Lasiurus borealis. Classification (NCBI taxonomy): domain Eukaryota; kingdom Metazoa; phylum Chordata; class Mammalia; order Chiroptera; family Vespertilionidae; genus Lasiurus; species Lasiurus borealis. Next base: position 14,643 of record PVJN01018489.1, read on the forward strand.
CAAAAGCAGGGGACAGCCCCTTTCCTGGTGTGCTCTTCCTTTCTCCCCATTGGAGAAAATCAGCCAAAGTGACCTCTAGATTCCAAGTGATAGCTTTGAGGCAACAAGTGACCCTCGGGTTATGCTGGGGAATTCTGATCAGAATTAAGATGAGATCAGGATTTCCCTCTTAATGAAAAACCAGAGCTGAACTGATGACTGCAGTGCCGACTTGATCCTGTCCTACTCCAAAACCATGTCGCCATCTACTTCTAAGAAATCCCAAGGGACCCCGCTGGTGTGGCTCCGTGGTTGAACATTGACCTATGAACCAGGAGGTCTTGGTTCAATTCCTGGTCAGGGCACATGCCTGGGTTGCGGGCTCTTTACAGCTCGATCCCCAGTGCGAGGCATGCAGGAGGCAGCCGACCAATGATTCTCTCTCTTCTTTGATGTTTCTATCTTTCTTTCCCTCTCCTTTCCTCTCTAAAATTAACAAATATATATATAAATGAATAAATACGGAGGGTGTGGATCTTTAACTCCATGACACAGATCTGCATAACACCAACTGCCACAGCCATTTTTCTGATGGCGGGTGGGGGTGTACAGGGTGGTGGTTCATATCTCACCTCTCTCAGATGAACCTAATGGTCCATAAGGAGAAATATAAAAAGAACCCCAAAGATAACTTGTCAGCATTGTATCATGGAAAGAAGAAAAAATTGTGTATAAAAAGGTGGTAAAATGGGAGTAATGTTCTTTTACAGGATTGTTGAAAGGATTAAGCAGGGAAACATGTGAACAAGAGTTCTGCACAGTTGCTCAATTAACGTTCATGGTTTTCTCCTTCTCTTCGGCCTGAAACCACATGCATAAAATCCCCTTAGAACTCAAGATTCTCAGGAAACGGTGAACTCCAGGCGCCATGGTAGGATCCCATTATGTAATTTTCCAGGCTTACGAGACCAGTTCAGAAAACTGAGAGGCTGCAGTGTGTGTGTGTGTGTGTGTGTGTGTGTGTGTGTTTTGGGGAAAAGGGGGGGGGGGTGTTGAAATAATCTGAGCCAAATCAAGAAATGGGGACTGAAGACTAAAGTAGCTGTGATTCATTCTGTTCTCTGAAGCAGCAAAGTCTACTTTCCTCCACATGTTTGTACTAAGCAAGTCCTCATACTCAGCCAACTGAGTTTACCTTTCTCTGATTCCTCTAAACAACATTCCCTGGCCAAGTCGGATCTCTTGCTATCTGATCACTTTCTAGGTCAGCAGTCGCCAACTGGTGGTTGGCAGACCACTGGTGGTCCATAAGTTCCAAAAGATTGTTGTTCTCATTCTTCCCCACTCCCCAGTTGTGACTCAGTCTCTCTACACTAGTAGTTCTCAACCTTCTAATTCCACGACCCTTTAATACAGCTCCTCATGTTGTGGTGACCCCCAGCCATAAAATTATTTTCGTTGCTACTTCATAACTGTAATTTTGCTGTTATGAATCGTAATGTAAATATCTGTGTTTTCTGATGGTCTTAGGTGACCCTGCTAGTGGTAGAGCCATCGGAAAACACAGATATTTACATTACAATTCATAACAGTAGCAAAATTACAGTTATGAAATAGCAACGAAAATAATTTTATGGTTGGGGCTCACCACAACATGAGGAACTGTATTAAAGGATTGTGACATTAGAAAGGTTGAGAACCACTGCTCGACACACTTGCACTTTGCTCAGGAGAATCACTCTCCCCTTGGTAAAAACTGGTTAAACCAGTAGGTCTCTAAAGGTGGAGACTGTGTCTCCCTTGTTCATTTATTTTCCCAGCACCTAGCTGAGCACTGGTCAGAGTGGTAGTTAAAAATATTTACATGAATGAATGGACAGTTTACATGAATTAATATAAAATTCTATCACTACAACTAGATATAGTGAATTTATCATCACTAAAGAATAAAAGATACTACCAATTCAAGGAGATAATAATCATTCTTATTTAAGACAATAGTCTCAAACACCACTGACATCATTACAAATAAAAATAACCTACACAGTTCAGCCACTAGCTAATCCAAAGGAAAATGCCACTTTCTTAGAGCCTCTAGCAGTTCCCTCAAACTAAAAATCATTCAAAGATGTCCTTTAGAAATTGAAGTAATGAGTCAACCTTGACATGACAACTATTCCTAAAATCCAGACCACAGTCTAAGTGTGTGCTAGGATTTTTAAAGACATTTATTGAGGGGGAAACTTGTCATTACAATTGGATTTACTCTATTCTTCCTCCTCAAAAAAGATGCTGATATTAGTCTCTCTCCTACATTCACCTAACAATACTGTTCTTGACTGGTAACCATGGTTGCTACTTGCAGTGTATGGCTCTTTCTGAAGCAAAAGGTGATCGTGGCCCATAATAGTTTGTGCGCTCCAGCTGTTTCCTGAATTCATTAAGAATGGACCTTAGAAAACGGAATCATCCCAGAAAATTACACTTTGAATTGCTGATTTGCTGTCTCTCATTAAGAAATACTAGGAATTTCATTTTCTGACATGAAATAAAATTCTGAATGGCAAGTGTCCACACCTCTTATTAGCAGACAAGAGCACTATCTATGGCTGAAAGTAGGAAGACCTGAAGATAGAGAGAATGAAGAAGCAAAAGAGAAATAAAAAGGAAGCGTGCCATCTGGAGTCTGCACACTTGAATGCAAACCCTGGTGCCCCACTTACTGGGTGAACTCAAGGACTCCTGTGCCACATAGTAAGGTTACAGTAAAATAAAAAACTTCAGAGTCTCATGACTTACAACAATCGTGACTTATCTCTCACTCATGATAATGTCCACAGTAGACTTGCTGGGCATTTGGGCCTGCATCTTTGTCTTTAAACCAGTAATTAAATGCATGTAACTGCTCTCTCGAACACCGCTGCTATGAAGGAAAGAACAGTTTTCCTGGAAATGACATCTCTCATTCTGCTCATGTTTCATTGGCCAAAACAAGTCATATGGTCACATCTAACTTCAAATAGTTGAAGAAGTAGAATCCTCATATTTAACCAGAAGAGAATTGTAACATTTGTGAATAGCCTTAATGAATACTGTAAGTACTTAACCTCATTGAGCCTCAGCATCTTCATCTACAATAAGGGGTCAGTGATGCTTAAATTTCATAGAATGTTCATGGGGATTAAATGAGACAGGGCCAGGTTGAGTAGAAAACAGCTGGTAGTTGCCTTGGTAGTGATATCTCAACCATGTATAGAATGGTCTGCTCAACCAGAAATGGAGCCCCTTGCCCAGGAATTCTCAAATTCTGCTACGGAAGAAATGGCAGCCAAAGAAAAGCAGCAGAACTTCCTGATGCTACTGAGGCTGAGACTAGTTAATTTGGGTGATGTGAAGATTCTGATCTAACAAATTCAAAAAAAAAATCATTTCTGGTCTCTTTTCAGTTTTTTATCTCATTTTCAGTTTAAGTATTCATTTAAACAACAATTATTCATGAAGTATCTATGGCTCTTGAAAGGCCCTGAGTGATAAATCACAGTTCTCCAAAAGAATCCCAATCTATGCATGACAAATCATAATTCATGAACACACTACCACCACCTCTCACGAAAAATATAGAAAAATAAAAAGGAAACTTAGCCAAATAAAATGTAGATGAATTTGATAGGTTTGCTATTCCTTCTAAGAGTGCCCAACAGTAAAAAAACAAAATTGGAACTGTCTATTATTCCAAAGGTTTGTCTCAAGCAAATGGGTGCTGCATATTCTGGTTAAGTAGATACTACATTCTTCTCTTATTTGTTTTCAGATTGACAAAGTTCTTAAACATGATGAGAGTATATCTTATCCATATCAACCGAGTGGGGACAAATGAGATACAAGTGTGACTAACAGTGCCCAGTTAGCAAATAATTTACTCATGGCAGGCAAGATGCCGGTGGATGAATTAGTGCAGTCCAACTATTACTGAATATCTATGTGTATGGCACTGTGCTTGGCAATAGAGATTCAGAGATATATTTTTAAATATTATAAAAAGATATAGAGAGGTTGAAAAGCATGGCATCTAAGTACATGAGAATCCAAATTATCACTGGACCTTGTGGTTCTAGAGTGATAATGTCCAGAGATAATTTGAGTTAAGGAGGGACCAAGTCAAGGAACATGTTACAGGTTAGTTAGAAATCAAGACTTGGGAGCATGGGCTTGAGCATATAAAGGACAAAGAATTGTCACACAAGGTTTTTGACCAGAAGGAGTGACTTGTTTGCTTTTGTGACTTAGATCCTTCTATCAGTTTTGGGGGGTGGATATAAAGAAGTAAGAATGGATGCTGAGAAGCTAGAATATTGACATAGTTTTCACAAGAGATTATGAGGACTGAAATAGAGCTGTTGTAATTGAGATTTCAGAGAAGGGCAGGAAGAAAACAGGAGAGGGCAGAGAATAGAAAACAAGGAGGAGTCTGAGATGATAGGGGCTTTTGCCCTGACAAGAGATGGATGAGGAGCTACTGAGATGAAGGATGCATTAAGAGACACAGATTTAGGACCTGAAATATCAGAACAACGTAAACACCATGTACATTCAGTTTACCACAAAAAGAAAAGGCAAATTTCTGAAGATTCTGCCAACAATTTTCATCAAAGTAAAACTCTTCCACTAGCTGCCAAAAAGAAATTTCATTATTAACTTTGAAATTGATATCTGCAGCTAGAATATTACATTTGCTTTTCCTCCAGTATCTTCACTCACATATGTACAGACATACTAATTCAAGTAGTTAGATTTTAAGCTGTCTCCAAGAATTAAATCCAGATGTTGTTTGGTCTACTAAGAATGGTTTACTGTATATCTACATGAAAGGACCTCCATCAGTTTCAAATTAGTCTAGTCCATCTCAGAAGTCACTCATAAAACCACAGTCCTAGCGGTCACCCTTAAATTGATAACCACAGCCTTTCCTCATTATGAGAAAAGCCCTTATCCCCCATCTACAAGAGTTTTCAGAAAGAATATTTTCTGTGCACTGTCCTTACCTACCTTCACACTGCTCTCAGCATTGCCAAGAAGGACACATGCCAAAGTCAAGGCTACAATTTCTGTTGTGACTGAGAGGTCATCATTAGCACTGTCTATCAAATAGTTCTGAATCTCCACCTCTAAGCAAATGGAGAGTAACAGTTCTTTAGGTGGACACATATGACTCACTATGGCAAATGAAATCTGAGTAAAAGTAAATACACTGAATGGCCAGATTATTATGATCTCTGAACACATATTAGAGGCCTGGTGCATGAATTCGTGCAAGGTGGAGTCCAGCTAGCCTAGCCAGGGAGAGGGAACATGGGCAGTTGGCCGGCCTGTCTGCTGGTCAAACTCCTGGTTGAGGGGACAATTTGCATATTAGCCTTTTATTCTGTAGGATATACACTGAGTGGCCAGATTATTATGCGTTCAGAGATCATAATAATTTGGCCACTCAATGTATATCATGGAAGAGGCAGCAACAATGATTATGGAAGCATGTATTGAGAGAAACCTTCTGTGAGCCTGGGTTCTGACTAATGATGGTGAACAGAGCTCCCTGAAGTTCCACATAAACATGTAGTAATATGAATAAGAAACTTCTGTGATGTTAATGAGCTGAGATGTTTGGGGTTAGTTGTCACTGTAGCATAATCCAGCCCATCTTGCCTAGAGTTGTCATGAAAGGAAAAAGGTCAGGAAAGACCAGCTGTTCTTCCTACCCACTCAAGCTATCCTCACTGTACTATGTCTCATCACTGTTCTCTGGGAGACAAAGGAAGAATCAAAGTTACAAATACATAGTAGACATAATTTCTTAATGGCTCTTACTTTTACCTTTCAATACTTTCATGTATTACCACTATGCTTTAATTTTACATTTGATTCTGTTCTTCATTCTTTCAACATTCTGCTAGACACTCAGAGCAGCTGTCAAACCTTTTGGTCCCAGGACACCTTTACACACTTAAAAATTAAGAGTGTTGCCAAAACCGGTTTGGCTCAGTGGATAGAGTGTCGCCCTGGGGACTGAAAAGTCCCAGGTTCGATTCCAGTCAAGGGCATGTACATTGGTTGCGGGCACATCCCCAGTAGGGGGCGTGCAGGAGGCAGCTGATCGATGTCTCTCTCTCATCGATGTTTCTGGCTTTCTATCCCTTTTCCTTCCTCTCTGTGAAAAATTAATAAAAAAAAATTAAGAGTGTTTATCTTTCAATATGTATCATATTAGAAATTAAAACTAAAAATTTAAAAATATTTATTAAATAAATTTTAATAATATTAATAAACCCATTACATGGTAAGATAAGTAATGTGTTTTATGTAAAATAACTTGTTTCACAAAACAAAGAAGAAATGTGATAAAAAGAATGGCATTGCTTCACATTTTTATAAATCTCTTTAATGAAACACAACTGGATTCTCATGTCTCTTTCGTTGTTCAATCTGTTGAGATATGTATGTTGTATTGACTGATATTTTTTTAAAAAATCCTAAGACCTTTCAAACCCTCTGAAATTATCTCAGGAATACCCAGGACTCTCCAGTCCTCACTTTAAGAATCAGTTCTATAGTGCAAAGATCAGAAAACTTTTTAGTAAATATTTTAGACTTTGTGGGCCTTGAACAACGGGCAGAATTTTCACAGAAAGCCTCAAGAGAAAGGAGAGTATTCCAAGTGGAAAGAATGCCTAGGGCAGAGACACTAACAGAGGGAAGCATTCAGCAAATTCAAGTTAACGGTAAGTAGCTGATGAAATGTAGTACAAATAAAGGGAAATAGAGTAGCATGAAATGCCACTTACTCAACTTTAACTCACCATGCAATGAGCCTTGAATGCCAGGCCCAGTATTTTGGATATTGTTTGAGATGCACTGAGTTGCCCTTGATCATTTCCACATGAGGAGGTAACTTATCAGCCAGATATGATAAGATTAACTGGAAACAAAGTATTAAATGTGATTGCATATGCCCAACTACAAGCAGTGACCACAAATAACTGGCTACTGAGTTAGACTAAACAAGAGGAAAAAGGACCAGAACCAAAGCAATGGCAGTAAGATGAGAATGGAGACAGAGGTAAGCAACAGTACAGAGGTAACAATTAATAGAGGCAGTGATTCAATGAGGGTAGAGGTGAAGAAAGAGTATGTAATCAAAGACGCCTGTATGTTTCCAAATCTGAAATAAGGAAGAAAGATGGTAAGAAACAGGAAGGTCAGAAAAAGGAACAGCTTTGGTGATGAGAGAAAGAATGTGAATATGAACATAGTCCACATATCACCATTTTACCAAGCACAAATTTGAATGTTTGCAAATACCATAATCTCCTTGTTGAGCAAGGTGAAGACATGCCAGGATGTGTGGAAGATGGTAAGAAAAAAACCCTAAACCTTAATTTCTTCTTTGAAGTTCAAACATAAGAATCCCAACAGCTGATCTCAGCTTCCAATAACGGTGAAAAGACACAAGTGAATTCTAAGGGCTCTGAGGATACCAGTGCTAGATGTCAAACCAACTTCCCAGTGAAGAGCCATCTGGATCTCCCAAGATAGGGTCTGCTCCTGTGCTCTAATAATGGTGAAGCATTTAAGTGGTTATTAGTATGTCCTGAAAAAAAAGAGGTGAAAGCTTTTTTTTTGCTCTCAGTGGCCAGGGCTGATGTCAGACCTGCCAGTGAGATCTGTAAAAGGAAATCATTTTTGGTTTTGTCCCAACTTCTAATTCAATACCTTGGCAGCATTTGAAATGGATAAGAGCTGTAAGCTCGTATCTGTCTCAGGTGACAACTAAGATAAGAAGCACACAATGTAAAAATGATGAGTGCTTAATCCAAAAGCAACTTTAAAGGGAGCTTTTTAAAGGTAGTTAGTTACTTCAAGTGACACTAAGCCTGGAAATGCCTTGCTAAGAATACTGAAAGATTAAATTATTAGAACCTTACTCACCTGTGATTCAGCTCATCTTTTGGCAGTGTTTTTGAAAAATAATTTCGTGTGAGCTATCAGAATAAACTGCTAATCAAATTCATCAGAGCAGGATGAGCAGAAATACGGAGAAATCATTTTTGCAGTTAGTAAACAATATTCATTTCTGGTTAATAGTTGACTGTGGCCAAGATGGGCCCTAGTGAGTACTGAGTTGCTGGTTGCTTTTAATGAAATGTCCAAGTGTCATGAATCAATAATTAGTTACTATACAACTCCCATGTGTCAAGTACCTACACTGCACTGGCTGACAAAAGCATGAGATACAGCACCTGTCCTAAAGGAGATATTTATACAGTTGAAATAAAAAAATACAAACAATGCAGCACCAAAGACAACATAATGCCAGATCTTCAACTGTGAGGCACAGACAGCAGCGACTCTGAAATGTTAAGACATGAAGAGACCTTTCGTGTTTACTCGAATTGTTTGATCAGGGAGATGACACTGCACTCAGACACTGCTGGATGGTCTTGGATAGGCACACTTGAAAAGGTCCTCTTGGAAAATCAGAGGAATCAATGAAGGCACAGAAGTCAGACTTGACACAACATAAACCAAAAGAGAGAGAGAGAGAGAGAGAGAGAGAGAGAGAGAGAGAGAGAGAAGTTGACTGGACTACAGGTTCATCCTGAGAAAAGATGAGAATTAGGCTGGATAGGTAGGTAAAACGAGGATTATTTAACAACGCTTTGTACACCTTCATTATTTAATATATGTGTCCAAAATTTACTGAATTGGTGTGGTAGGTATAAGAAGCCCTGGAGAAGATGATTAAGATTATACATCAAAGTTGTTTGTTTAGGGAGAGAATATATCACATAAATAGACTATGAGAAGAATCCTCTCTTATGACTAAAATGTGTTTTCTTAGAAAGACTGACCCAGATGTGGTGTTAGGTTGATTTCCAAATAGTTATCATATTTCTGTATCATCAACAAACTGAATATTTTGGTCAATTTTCTTGATGCTTTATCCACAATATTTCAGTGTCTGAATGTTCTGATATGGAATAAATAAAACTTTCAGAGGATAAAGCCAACTATAATTTGTTGAGCAATTCCTTAAGCACTTTGCTAATAACAGTGATGCTGAATTTACTGAGTGCTGAGCAATTTGCTAAATATTTTAAATATTTCTAATTTAATTCTTACTACAATCCTATATTGGTAAAATTAATTCAGTTTTATAGCTGAAAAACTTAAATTTACAGTAGAGAAGTAACTTGCCCAATGTCTGGAGGGCAGCAAATTGCAGATGCAAGATTCAAACCCAATCCTGCCAGATTCCAAACCCCAATGACTAAACTTCTCACCTAAATTTATTTTTTACCCCAAAGGCATCATGGGGGTTGGGGGGAAGGGCGGGATGAAGAGCACTATTTAAAAGGAATGGATGATCCTTTAAGAGAAAATAATATTAGTATCAGAGCTTCATTGTGGGGTCAGATTCTTTTTGAAAATCTGACCGTGTGAATATCCTATACTTTAATTTTAATGGCATTGCCCATCAAAGATCAAACTTCCTTATGGTGAAGTTCAAGACCTACCCAGTATCTGTGTGATCTGGACAAGTTGTTAAAGCTCTCTAAGTGCCATTTCTTCATCTACAAAATGTGAATAATATCAATAGTCATTGTACAGGATTGTTCAAAAAATGATATGGTATTACACAAAGTACTTAGCTCAGGGTTTTTACCTGAAAAGTAATGAATTAATGTTTGCAACTTGTACAGCAGAAATCAAAGTAATAGTTCAATAAGAGGCCCTTCCTCCAATTCTTCCACCACCAAATTCCTACACTTCCTTTAAGATTTAATCCCAAAATCATCTATTCCAAAGTCTCTTCCCCCAAAACAACTGCCAGGCCAAGCAAATCAGATATTCCCATAATCTTGTGTATGCAAATGTGCTTGCGTGTTTTTTCAGACATTGTACAATTTTTCTGTAGTGTCCTGCCTCCCTCATTAGGGAAAAAAAATAAACACAAAAAAACCCTAAGGGCAAAGACTCATGTATTTATCTCTAAACTAGACGCCCAGTGCACAAATTCGTACATGGGTAGGGTCCAGCCAGCTTGGCTCAATCGGTAAATCGAGGCCAGGCTTGTTGGGAGGAGGAGATGGCGGGAGGATGGCTGACCGATCCACCCTGATTGGGACCTGGTCAGAGCAGGGCCAGCTGGGGGAGGGGCCATGGCATTGGCTGGTAGGCCCTGCCTCCGAATAGGGTAGGGGGGCCAGGGTCCAGCCTGCCCTTCCCTTGATCAAAGTAGTGGGACCAATCTGGAGCAGAGCTGGCTGGCTGGGCGATGGGCTGATTAGGGTGGTGGAGGCCCATTGGGGGTGGGACTAGCTGGGGGAAGGAGCCACAGGTGGTTGGCTGGCTGGCCCTGCCACTGATCAGGGTGGTGGGGGCCTATCTCAGGCAGGGCTGGCCGGGAGAGGGGCTGTAAGAGGCTGGCGGGCTGGCCTTGCCCATTAGGGTGTGGGGAGTGAAGCCAGCCGGGGGGAGGGGCTGTCGGCCAAATGGGGTGGGGCAGCCAATCGGGGATGGGGCTGGCTGGGGGGAAAGGCCGTGGGGGGTCAGGGTTGGCCAGGGGCAGAGCAGCTAGTAAAGGGACCACAGGAGGTTGGCCACCAGCTCCACCCCCAACCCATCCCACCCCCCTACATTGGCCGGTTTGTTGGCCATAGTGGGCATCATAACGACCAGTTGTGATGGCATTCTGGTTGTTATGGCATTCCGGTCACTGGGTTTTTATATATATAGATACCCAGTGCATCTATATCCTTAGTGGAAATAAAGATTATTAATAGTTTCTAAAAATAAATCAGTAACTCAGAGTTTAGGAATCTGTAAAAGCCTTATCCTTTAAGGCATCCTGAAGAGGCCCTCCACTCAGTAACCGTCAGCCCAGTTGCGCTGCCCTCCCACTGCCCGCCACCACCACCACCGCCACCATCCTTGCCCTGGCCCCGTCATTGACTTACTCAGCCATCCCACGCTGGGAGCACGCCGCACTCGAGGGTCATCGTCCAGGGTGCGGGTTGCTAGGCAGGGCACTGAGTTCTCAAGCGGGCTGCGGGCTTTAGTGTCAGAAGCAGAAGACAGGAGGAGGAGGAGGACACATGAGCAGCCACAGCAAGGATGAGGATGGAGCATTAATTAAGAAGAAAAAATACTAAAGCAAATCACACAAGCGGGTTAAAGAAGAATAATGACATATTACATTGACACACACCCCCCTCCCATGACCCTGCATCCTTTGATGGAACAAGTTTCAACACGGAAGGAAAACACTACTTTCAATCATTACAGTTCCCCCAGTATCAGTGGGATGATCCGTCCTGCAGTGCTAATACACAAAACAGGGATTGTATCTGGAGGAGAGAGTCACATAATGAACACTAATCCCAGATGTAAGATCAAGACTGTTGATAATTTTGCACCACCACCTAGCACACACACACAGGGAAGGGCCACAGTTTTGTGAAGCACGGAAGCAGGGTGTTGTATTAGTAAGCAGCTTTTTTCTGATATGCCCAACAGACCCTTCTATGGATCCTGTGCACCAATGCAGAAAGCAACAGTCCATACTTCCACTTCTGGAATATTTTCCCTGATGAATATAATTTTAGCCCTTCCAAAACATGAGACTAGGATACAGCTAAATCAATACATTAATACAAACCAAGTTAGGAATGCAAATTAGTATTCATTTTCTGGTATCCTTTAATATTTGCTTTACTATAATTTTACAATTTGGTGCAACCATGCCAAATCTTAGACCACATCCAAGACAGAATAATGATGCAGGCTAAATATATAGTATGGTCTTCCAGATAGTTTTCATCAACTTTGCCTGAAGATAGTTTCATTGGGGTTTAATGTTATCTATTCTGCTATTCTTATCAAATGCCTTATTTCAAAGGCAGTAAGAAATAGGCAACATCATTGGCCTTCCAGGAAGAACAATGAGGTTGGAAATATCTAACCATCACACTCCATACAATTCCACATGAGAGAGTTTTCCCCCCTTAATAAGACTGACAGTCACTTAATGATCAAAGCAATAAAGCATAGCCAACTAAAATCAAAGGTTAAATCATCTATTCACACAAGTATATATACAACAGGGCAAGTAGTCTTCTTAAGGCTATTGGTGACTTTGGAGGTCAAGTTTTAAATGGGATCATTTACATAAGTTAATGTAATTTAATGGCCAAATCTGGGCATTCAGCACATTATAAAATCTAAAAACATTTTTGTCAATTTATCTGTCTATGTTTAAACACTGTAAATAAAGCCAGCACTTGTGAGTGGGCCATCTGTGCCAGCACCTGTTTAAGGCAAGTCTGATGTCTTCTCTTTGCAATCTGAATTTTTAATTGTTTCCCATAACTGAACTTCTTTGCAAGTTTTTATTGCACTAAGAAACATGATAAAGGGAAATGAACCCATTGAGATTATTCCAAAATTTCTTTTGTCAAGAGGGAGGCATTCAGAAACATATATCATACTGACCAAGTTTCACCTCTTATTTCTTTGGACAAGGAAGTGACCTGCTTCAAGAGCCATTATTGCTGCAGGCTTATCAAAAGGCAATGAGAGAGGCTAGACAACTGGCAGCCACTGATGCAGGCCCAAGCAAGAACCTACTGAAATCCTAGATCAGTGAGAACTAACAAGAGGTTGATAATGCAAAGTAAATTCAAAAGAATGCTCCCATTTGTTAGCTTCTAAGCAGTATGTAGTTTTCTGATGCCATGGCTTGCTCTGAAAGTAAGTAAAAGAGGTCAGCAGCCACTTCAAAAAGCAGATGTTAATAATGAATTTTTCTCTCTCCTCCACAGAATGTATCAATGGGTTACTGGTTGGGAACTAAAGCTGGAATGTCTTTCTGCATAGACTATCTCCAATGACACTGAACCTCACCATCAAGAAGACAGTGGAATGGAGCCTGCCACACACCAGGAAAGAACCTGGCTCCAAAGACGGGCATGAAAATGAAACAACCCATAGAGACTTGGCACCTGTGTTTCAGCAAAGCTGACTGGAACCATCTGGTTCCTGACCATCATGAAAACAGGGAGGCTCACAGCATCCATTACTTATATTGGCAAATTACAACATTTTGATTTGTTGGACCCTGTGCATACTTCTGTGCAGAAGGAGGTACAAACTTTATAACCCTTTTATGTTGCTTCTCTTCTCTTCACAATTTTATTCCAAAGATAAAACTTTGAAAGTTGTTCCCAAAGATGGAGCCGAACTTTCTATGATTATACCATGGTAATAATATGTTATCAAACACCTTTGCCAAATCATGCTTTTATTGTACACTTAAGCTACAAAATAAGCAACTTAGCTTTGCTTCTATCTTACATGTTCTCTTTTAAATCACCTTTGCCTGACTTCATGCATGAACAAGGTAGAAATTGGCTTATGTGATTGGGAATTGATACGGAAAGATATAAAGCTGTAAATACTTTTGAATGATGGTTTCCAATATCTAGACTGTAGAAAAAGATGTTGTGAAGAGGATTTTTTTCTTGATGACTGATGTTTCCCTGGAGAATCATCTTATCCAAAACCATCAATCCCAAATCTGTCCAAGTGAGGAGGGTGTCCCTAATTGAATTATTCAAGTAGACCAAGAATCTGCTCCATGAAAATTATTTTTTAGCAGTCTTATTAAGAAGAAAATAAATTTTACTTATGTTAAAGTTTTAGGACTCCTTCAGGATTGCAATGTTGTATGATCAAAATGGTTATTGAGCAACCACTATGCGTTTCATATTGTTATTTAGCCAAGAAATTTAACCCAAGAGCATAGCAACATATCACCTGTAAACACAGAAGAGAGGTTATCTACAAATTTCCATTTGGAAAAGTCAATAAAAATCATCCAACTGCCATGTTTGGTATGTATTCCTGCGAGAGCCCTTCAACATCATAGATTCACACTAAGAGACCTCAACTCACTGATGTGTGGTAAATAAATTACACCCGAGGAAGCTCGTGACCTGCTCTAGTTGCAGTAGCATATTGTTATTAACCAATTGAGTTCCTCCATTTTGTATGTTTGAACATGTTATCTTACATTTCTGAGCTTCAGATTTTTCATCTGCAAATAGAGATAATGATATATACATTAGAACCATAGTAAAGAACAATGTCTGATATACAATAGGTGCTCAATTAATGGGAGGTGTTGTTATCATTGCTACTAGTACTATTATCATCGATGGACAGATGTCTTCTCTGTTCAGCATCCAAAAGGGTATTGGAAACCCTAAAGACTGCAACCTGCTTTAAATTTTAAAGGTGATTCTTAAGAAATGAGGTTCACAAACCTGCCAAGATCTCTGTCCTTTGTATTGGAAATGAAACAGGGATTGAGTAGAATAAGGCATGCTTAATCATTCGGACGACTTTTATTTCCCCTTCTTTCTTTTGAGAAGACACAGGAAAGAGACCACAGTGCTTTATTTTGCCTTTCCTCCTTTTCTCGTGTTTGCCTAACTTTCCTCTATTCCTCTCTACTTCCCTTTCAGAGAGACCAGGACCTGATCCCAGATCTACTCTTACTCTCCTATTTGGTCTTAGAACAAGATAAGGCTTGGGGAAAATAAGACTTGATATGGGCAGCTCTACCAAGGACCTTAAGCCTTGAAAGATTTGGTCAGGGCTAACTGCAGCACATCAGTGGAGGGCCGGTTACTTTACTTCATTACAGACTCTGGCTATACAAAACAGACTGGCAATTAGTAACACTTTAAAATACGTTCATTTCATGGTAACATGCCGTTACACATATACTACTTATTGAAAGCTAAAAACTGTCATTGCTCAGACATACTGATCAATTTTCAACTCTAAATTTAAAATATTAAAATATTATATCATCAGTGATACCTCATTATGCATTATTTGGCATCTGTAAAGTTGATAATGAAAGTAACACTGCTTAAAAAGTAAAACTCCAATAACATTTTCATATATGGAATAGTGGAAGAAAATGATAGACACAGAAAATAATAGAATACAAAATAAAGGTGTTGAATTGAAGTTTTGTCCTCAGTTTTAAATCTAAATTTGCCCCTTAAAATATTTCTGGGTAACACCTGTTCACTACAGTGTACATCATGTTTTGATAATTAAGTACTTTCACAAAGATAGCTTATTCCTGGTTGTATACATAGAATAAGACATTACTACCCTTTATTACACATATAAAACTGAGGCTCAAGAAGGTTATTTAAATTGTTCAAGGGGTAATGAACACATAACACAATATACAGATGCTGTATTATAGAACTGTGTGCCTGAAACCTATATAATTTTATTAATCAATATCACCCCCAATAATTCAATAAAAAATTAAAATAAATTGCTCAAAATCACATTACTACAAAGGATAAGCCCAGGATTAGTGTAGCCTTGGGAAAAGATGATACCATGTCTTCCACAAGATTACAAAGTAGGCCTTTAATGTCAAAATCTAAATCCTCACTTCTGTGATTATCTCTTAACTTTGTATGCCATAAGCATCTATAGATGCAAACCTCGCATATCAACTCTGGTCACCCAATTTTAAAATCGGACTTGTTAGTGACATCTCTGGGTTTGTAAAGAAAACTATGGTCACTTAAATTCATAAATATTCCAGCGCATATGGAAGAAATGGGGAGGGTTTTCATTTTGGACTTGTAGGAGTTAACTGGGTAAGCCTGACTCTTCAGTGTCATAAAGAGAACAGACTACCACATACAGGAAGGAAATGACCCATGGAAGAAAATGTACTATTGTTTATTTAAAGACGTGAATATTATAAATCTGGAAGATCGGTCACCTAGCTGGAAAAAAAAAAGAATTGGATTTGATAAATGAATTAGAAATATAATGAAAATAATAACGAAAACTACTGTTATTAGGAAACACTTTCACTCAGGTACTTTTATAGAAACTTTCCATGGATTGGCTATTAAATCTAAGGCTGAGAAGAGGTTGATCATTGGTTTCTGGCCAGAATATTCATTTGTGCTGCGCAAATGAATGCAGAATTAGCATTCTGAAGAGAACAGATGGAGGGATACTGCCGCTGCCGGCTTTTGGAGAGCTGATTGTATGCAGAAAGGCACCTGGGAAGATGACTCATCTTAGGTGATGTGGGTCTATGGATGCATCTCAGAGTAGAGGAGCATGATGGCCTTCTTCAGTGGAACAGAATCTTTGAGCGAACGAAGTAAGGGAAATACCTGCCTCACTCATTGATTCAGGGACCAGGTTTGAATTCAAGGATATGGGGCTGGGGCGGGGGTGGAGGGAGCACCAAGTAGAACCATCCAGCCAGAGACAATCAAGATAAGCTGGAATCCAGAGCCCAGACAAAAAGCTAAGAGTTTCTAAAGAGACTGAGAAAGCTGCCAAACCTGGCAGTGGTCCCAGCCAGATCCACCACATGCCAGCAGCGAGGCAGCTTGATCTGTTATCCAAACCAAAGAGCTTGAAGATACTAATCTCAAATCAGATCCAAAGCAACAACAGCCTAGCTAATCTGACATTTCAATGGGGCCTAGACTTACTATTAACAAAAAGAATGTATTTCTTTCCATTGTTTGTTCCACTACCTATGTCACTTTAGGAAACTGAATAGACTTTTAAAACACCTGAAGATGTTGTGTGCTTATGTCAAAAACATCATGTGTTGTAAAGCAAGGAAGCAGTATTATGTCTGGCAGATAACACTGAAAAGAGGAATTCAGAGAGATATAAATGGTGGGAGAAAGTAGATCTAGTTTCTCAAACTTGACAGAAAAAAATAGTGTTGACTGAAGATAAAGTCAACCAGGAGTAGCCTATCCTATCGAATAAAAGAGTAATATGCAAATTGACCATACCTCCACTACATCCATAAGCCATTCCCACCAGCCAATCAAGAGCAAGTATGCAAATTAACCCAACCAAGATGGTTACAGTCAGAGAGAGAGCAGGGGATGGAGGAAACCAAGCTTTCCACACACCCTGGCCAGCCCAGGCCTCCGCTTAAGGCAACTAAGTTTCAATGGCTGCCACCTGGGAGAGAGCAGAAGGCTTGGCTCCGCTCCAGGCTACAAAATTTCAATTGTAGAAGATAAATAAATTCCAGATTCCAGGACCTCTGCTTGGGTTATCAGGGGATGTCACCGGCCTGAAACCATCGCAGGCTCTCACCCAGGTCACCCCATGACCCAAAAGAACCCCCACCATGCTGCAGGACACCCTTCAGGGCAAACCAGCTGGCCCCACCCATGCACCAGGCCTCCATCCTATCTAATAAAAGAGTAATATGCAGATTGGCCATCACTCCAACACACAAGATGACTGTCCCCATGTGATCAAAAGATCCTGCCCCCATGTGGACACAAAATGACCACCACAAGATGGCCAGCAGGGGAGGGCAGTTGGCAGAAACAAAGCCTGCAAGGGAGGGCAGTTATGGGCAATCAGGCCAGCAGGGGAGGGCAGTTGGAAGGGACCAGGCCTACAAGGGAGGGCAGTTAGGGGTGACCTGGCCTGCAGGGGAGGGTAGTTAGGGGGAAATAAGCTGGCAGGGGAGCAGTTAGGCATCAATCAGGTTGGCAGAGGAATGGTTAGGGGGTTATCAGGCTGGCAGGCAGAAGTGGTTAGGGGCAATCAGGAAGGTAGGCAGGCAAGAAATTGGAAGCCAGCAGTTCTGGATTGATAGAGGGATGTATGACTGCCCGTTTAGGCCTGATCCAGGTCGACATCCCTCAAGGGGTCCCAGATTGGAAAAGGAGTAGGCTGGGCTGAAATTCACCCCCCTTCCAGCCCCCATGCACAAATTTCATACACCAGGCCTCTAGTATCCCAATAACTAGTAAAGAAGACGTCATATACCACCAGGAGAAAGCCTGGCGGAACCAGGGTGAGGTTTAGAAGCTGATTCATGGCTCTTGGAGCTGCCACCTTTCCTAATTTCACATCTAAGTCTTGGGTTTACAGTGTGGTTTAGTATTTCCCTGATAGACATTCAACAAAATGTAAAACCACTGACAGGGACAGGTATTCTATAAGAGAACTGTGATGAAAACAGGCTCCTGCCTCGCCCATTGCTGATAATATTACCAAAGGGCAGAAGAAATAAATCAATACTATATCCACAAGTCTCTTCCCAAATAGTAAGCTACAGGACAAATATAATACCAAAATTCACTCTTACTTAATATGAGATTTTCTTCCTTAATTGTTCTTAAACATATATGTAATTTAGTATCATTCATTGAGTGATTACTATGTGACAATTACTATTCTAAACATTTTACATATAGTATTTCATTTAATCTTTATTACCTCGGTTTTATAGATATTGAAACTGAGTATTAAATTACTTTCAAATGTTTTAATTAAAAATACAAATGAAAAATGGTGTCATGAAATTGTACTCAGGAAAAATAAAATTCAAAGTGTAGCTCTGATTGGGATAACCAAAGTCACTTTCCAGTAAAATGTATGGTACTCCCCAACCATGAAGAACAAGGAACCTATTTTTGTAACAGTTTAGGACAAATTGATGACCACTTTGCCCAAATTTTCACCAAGGCAGTGATCCTGGTTTCTGGTTGATCCTAGATCCTGGTTTCTGGTTGATCCTAAGGTCTCATTTATCTTTTCTGAGCTTAGTTCATATATATCAGAAGTATCCATGTAAACGGTAAGTGGTATTTTCAAAAATCAGATCATCCTATATAAATCATGGATTTTAAAAACAGAATTATCAGGTAACCCTGTCATAAACATCTTAAAATGTATTGATGAATACCAATACCAAAAGTATAAACTTCTACTTTCTAATAAAAAGCAAACCGAATCCATCTTATTTGATTTTTTAAATTTTATTTATTTTTTTTTAATCCTCACCCAAGGACATTTTTTCATTGATTTTTAGGGAGAGTGGAAGAGAGAGGGAAAGGCAGAGGGAAACACTGATGTGAGAGAAATACATCAATTGGTTATTTGATTTTTAACTACTACCAAAGAATGTTCCTAGGCTTACATGTTATTCTTTCCTACTAAACCATAATGATACAGAACTATCACGTAAGTATCTCAGACCAAATTATTAGAACTACATGAAATTACCAACAGTCAATTCTATCTTACCCACAAAAATGGCAATTTCATATAGTTCAACCTAAAAAATAGTGAGAAATAGAATAGGTAAGGTGAAACTCACCATCAGAGGAATTGATAACCTCTTTAATTTCTTCAGTAAACACCAACTCTGTAGAAATGCCTCAATGAATATATTGAAGAAATTATTGCACTTGCCTAAAGTCTCTTACCTGGCAGACACATCCATCAGAATTCACAAATGTCTCAGACAAGTATCAATTTCACAATAATTAACATCTTGGAAGCTGGCCTGATTCTTCCCTAATTTATTACAAGTAAAAACATTTATATTTAAAAAAAAACCACTAAGTTGTCTTGAACTCCAAGCCACCTTAGGTTCTAAACATCAGAATTAGTCTTTAGCTATGCATAGACAGTGTTTGAGTATTGTGGTAAATATTTGAAAACCAGCTCTCAAGCAGGGCAAAAAAAAAGTTTGTGTGTGTGTGTGTGTGTGTGTGTGTGTGTGTGTGTGTATGCAGTAAAGGTTACTTATATAAAGGATGTACAGCACACATGAATAATAATAAAATATACAATAATCTTGTATAAATTGCTTGCCTGTGCCAGTTGATTCTCATAGAATGCTTCTGCTGATTTTCACCAAACTCTTTTGTCTCTAGCTAACTTATAGTGGCAACTGGCAAACAAGCACAGTTCCAGTATCCATGATGAACATATTATCTTTTATGCTAATAAGCAAGACAAAAGCAAAAGAATGAAGACACTTGATAGACTTCACTCACCTGTCAATAATTTCAGTAACTCCTTTGCTTACCTGGATGATAATAATTTCTGAATACCAGAAGAATATTTCCTCAATTACTTTTGCTATTCACATTTTAACAGCTGTTATGGACTGAATATTTGTATCTTCTCCAAATCAAATTAGGTTGTAATCCTAATCCCTCAAAGTCATGATATTAGGAGGGGGGATCTTTGGGTGGTAAATAAGTCATGAGGGCAGAGCCATCTTGAATGGGATTTAGTGTCCTTGTAAGGAAAGACAGGACAAAGACCATCTGTCTCTGCCAGGAGAAAATGCAGTGAGAAGGCAGCCATCTACAAGCCAAGAAGGGAGCCTCCACAAATACTAAATCTGCAGCATTTTGATCCCAGCCTTCCAAGCCTCTAGAACTGTGAGAAATAAATGCAGTTGGTTAAACCACCCAGTCTAGGGTGATTTCTTGTAGCAGCCAAGGTGACTGAGGCAACTAATGGCCATCATACACTTTTAAGTTGATTCTACATTAACATTTTCTTCATCACTTTTTTAAGTCTAGAGACAATCAATTACCAATAAATCTTAGCCTTGATTTGTAGCCTTTGCTGATTTGTCTGGTGTAAATACTACCAGTCACTACATGCAGAGTTGAGAAGAGGTGCACAATAGCATATCATTTTATAGTATTGCTACCTACCATCCAGGCACAGTAAATATAAAAAACCTCAAGAACATAGACTAGCAAAATTCAGTAAAATAAGTAGGAAGTGATGAAGTTTGAGTTTTTATTTCCTTCCTTTTTAATATAACTATTTAAGCATATGTTTACATAATTTAATTTTTACCATCAGCTATATATATAACAACCACATCACAAAATTCCTGATAACTGACTCTTATGAGTAGATAAGAGGTCACTCCAGTATACCACTATGAAATAAAAAAAAACTTCTGATCCTCCAGTATCTTCATAAATTTCAGGTACTAATTATTGTTGCTCTTTTATTAAATAAATCTTTATTGTTCAGATTATTACAAGTGTTCCTCTTTTTTCCCCCCATAGCTCCCCTCCACCCAGCTCTCACCCCACCCTCTGTCCTTACCTCCCCCCCCCATTGTCCTCATCCATAGGTATATAATTTTTGTCCAGTCTCTCCCTACACCCCCCTCACCTCTTTCCCCCTGAGAATTATCATTCCCTTTCTCTGCCCCTGATTCTATTATATTCACCAGTTTATTCTGTTCATCAGATTTTCAATTCACTTGATTTTTAGATTCACTTGTTGATAGATATGTATTGGTTGCTCGTAATTTTTACCTTTACCGTTTTCTTCTTCCTCTTCTTACAGAACACCTTTCAGCATTTTATATAATACTGGTTTGGTGTTGATAAACTCATTTAGTTTCTTCTTATCTGTGAAGCTCTTTATCTGCCCTTCAATTCTGAATGGTAGTTTTCTGGGTAGAATAATCTTGGTTGTAGTTTCTTGCTATTCATCACTTTGAATATTTCTTGCCACTCCCATCTGGCCTGCAGAGTTTCTGTTGAGAAATCAGCTGACAATTGTATGGGTGCTCCCTTGTAGGTAACTGTCTTTCTCTTGCTGCTTTTAATATTCTCTGTCTTTTGCTCTTGGTATTTTAATTATGATGTGTCTTGGTGTGGTCCTCTTTGGATTCCTTTTGTTTGGGGTTCTGTGTGCTTCCTAGACTTGTAAATCTATTTCTTTCACCAGGTGGAGGAAGTTTTCAGTCATTATTTCTTCAAATAGATTTTCAGTATTTTGCTCTCTCTCTTCTCCTGGCAGCCCCATAATTCTGATGTTGGTACGCCTGAAGTTGTCTAAGGGACTCCTTACATTATCTTCACATTTTTGGATTCTTTTTGCTTTTTGCTTTTCCAGTTGTTTTCTGCGTCTTTGTATTTTAAATCTTTGACTTGATTCTTGCATTCCTCTAGTCTGTTAGGTTTCTGTATAATATTTTTTTTTATTTCAGTCAGTG
Organism: Lasiurus borealis; assembly: GCA_004026805.1. NCBI lineage: Eukaryota > Metazoa > Chordata > Mammalia > Chiroptera > Vespertilionidae > Lasiurus > Lasiurus borealis. The sequence goes on from PVJN01018489.1 coordinate 36,550, forward strand.
TATGTTTAATTTCTAGTTGGTCCTTTTTCATCTTCTCTTGGGTCTCACTAAATTTATTCATCTTTTCTAGGAAATTCTTAAAAAACCTTATAACTGTGGTTTTGAACTCTATATTCAGTCATTTGTTTTCCTCCATTTCTTTTCATTGTGATCTGTTCCTTTGTCTCCACATTTTCACTGCTTCCCAGAGTTGGTAGAGTAGCTTGGTGTGCTAGGTGTCTTATATGGTCTAGTAGCTCTGCCTCCCCAGTTACCTGAGGTGGACACTCTTGGTGCACCCCTTTGTGGACTGTGTATACAATCTTGTAGTTAAGTTTTGATTGTTGTTGGTATCACTGGAGGGAATTGACCTCCAGGCCAAATGGTTGTGAGGATCAGCTGTGTTTGCACCCAGAGAACTTCTGTGCTGGACTCAGCCTTAAGACTTCCAAGATTGCAACAGCCTCTGTGCTGGGCTTGGATGTGGAGGAATCTCAGAGCTGAGCAGACAGCCTCGGCTTCCTATCAGCCCTGACCTACATGGCAGCACCTGGGTCTCAGTGCCCCTCAGTAATCACTGCAGCCGTCTGTGCACATGCACACGTACCTCCAGACCTCTGCCTTTCCGGTTCCCCTGAGTTTTCGTGCGATCCGGGACTCATATGAGTCTGAATCCCCAGCGTCTCGCCCAAAACTAGGGTTCAGTGCAATTGGGAGGTTCTGTTTTCCTCCCACTAGAGAAATCCAGAGGCACTATCAGCAGTCAGTCCTCTTTGCATGTGCCTCCAGACTTCTGCTTTTCGTGGCTCTAAGTTTCTATGCTCTCCTCCCTTTTCATGACTCCCCCTGTATGAGTCTCGCCTGGAACTGGGATTCAGTGCAGTCAGGAGTAGGGTTCAGTGCAGTCAGAAGTGGGGTTCAGTGCAGTCAGGTGTTCCCATCTCCTTCCCACTAGAGGAAGCCAGCCAGACCCACCTCCACCCATCCTCTCAAAGTGCATGTCTCTATACCTCAGCTTTTTACAGCTCCTCTGAGTTTCCGTGTGCCCCTTTCTTTCCCTCTAGTTGTAGAATTTCCACTCAGCCAGCTTGTTTGTGGTTCTCGATAGTGTCCGTTCTGTCTTTTAGTTGTAATTTTGAAACTGTTGCACAAGGCAGCAGTTTAGGTGTTCACGGACTATGCCACCATCTTGGTTTCTCCACATTGTTGCTCTTATAACTAAAGTTGACAGTGTCACTGAGTCTATTTTCTAGACTATGACAAGTTTATTTAGGTTTTACATAGAAATATCATAATCTATTTCTAACTACAATAAACATAAGATTCTGGTTTATTAAAATAGTAGCAAGAGTTCCATAATTCATTTTTAGAAATGTATCCTAGGAATATTTCATAACATTAGAAATATTATGTAATTAAACCCTAATATACCAAGGTAACTATATAAACTTGTAACTTAAGGGCCTCTAGAAAACCAACATTTAACCATCTGTTCATTTGTAAGAGTGTACCACCCTAGAAGCACATGAAATTCATTACTATAGAATTTCTCAAAGCCAAATCTTAAATCTTGCCTCTGGATATTTAAAAAGAGTTAAGTAACACAACAGTCAATAATAACATGTTTAAAATGCCCTCCTTGAATTCCATGCTTTAGGTAAATGGAGAGCCAGAAAGGAAAAGAATTGCCTGCCCTTCCTATTTGCCTTCTGCCCAGCTATATAATCTGTCACAAGAGAAAAGGTGAGTGACAAGAGCAATTTCAACTTTCCTGTGAAGTACAAAGATCTACTAATAGGATAAAAGACTGAGTGATGAGTGATATCAACTCATTAGTTACTCCACTCCCAAAGCACAAGATGCTGGCCTCCAAGACCCATCTGTTCCTAATTCAACTGTGCCTGAATATCTATGAAAATGAAGATCACACCACACTGGTAGAAGGCATCATCACTCTGTCATACCCATTTTCCTCTTCTCTTTGCAAATATATTAATACTAGAGGCCTGGTGCATGAAATTCGTGCATGGGGGGAGGGTGTCCCTCAGCCCAGCCTGCACTCTTTCCAATCTGGGACCCCTGGAGGGCAGTTGGACATCCCTTTCACAATCCAGAACTACTGGCTCCCAACTTCTTGCCTGCCTGCCTTCCTGACTGCCCCGAAATGCTTCTGCCTGCCAGCCCAATCACCCCCTAACCACTCCCCTGACAGTCTGATTGATGCCTATCTGCTCCCCTGCAAGCCCAATGGTCCTTAACTACCCTCCCCTGCAGGCCTGGTTACCCCTAACTGCCCCCCGCCTGTCAGCCTGGTCATC
>PVJN01018490.1:0-38894 GCA_004026805.1 Lasiurus borealis
CCCCCCCCGCCACCTCGCTCCCCGGCCCCGCGCTCGGGCCCGCCCCCAGCGCCCCGGCCCCGCCCCCAGCGCCCCGGCCCCGCCCTCCCCGGCGCCCTCTGCGGGAGCCCGGCAGCTGCGGCGGAGCGCGGAGCGCGGAGCGGGCGGCGGCGGTGGGCTGGGCAGTGCGCTCTGGCGCGCGGCATGTGAGGCTCGCGGGCCGCGGCGCGCTCGGACGCTCGGGGGCCCGCCGACCCCTCGCGGACGCTCGGAACTCGCCCCCCGCGCCCCGCAGCGGCGCCGGCGGGACCATGAAGAAGTTCTCGCGGATGCCCAAGTCGGAGGGCGGCGGCGGCGGCGGCGGCGGCGGCGGCGGTGGCGGTGGAGCGGCGGGCGGCGGGGCCGGCGGGGCCGCCGCCTCCGGCTCCGGCGGCTCGTCCGTCGGGGTCCGGGTGTTCTCCGTCGGCCGCTACCAGGTCACCCTGGAGGAGGCGCTGGCGGAAGGTACGGGGGAGCCCCGGGCGGGCAGGTGAGGGCGGGCTGGGGTGTGGCGGGGGCTTCTCCGGGCGCCCTCTTTCCCGCTGTGCAGCGCCTGCGGGGCCGGCCGGCCGGCCCGGGGGCGGCTCTTCCAGACTCGCTCGCTCTCCAGCCGGTTCTGCCGGCCGCGGGCATGCAGCTCTCAGGGACAAGTTTTAAGTCATTTTTCAGCCCTTCTTGACGCGGGGAAAGACACAGGAGACGTCCCAGCGAGTGATGTGGGTTTAGGATCGGGCCAGGGACTCCCTGGAGGGCCAGGTCGGGCGGGATGCAGGAGGCTCTGCGCTGCCGGCGGCGGCGGCTCCCGCCGCGCGTGTCCTGCCTCGGCTGCTCCATCGGGCGCTCCAGCCGCATCGCAGGGGCCGTGGGACCCTCCCTGCAGCCCCCAACCTCCCCGGTGTGCAATCATCTGGTGTTGCTCCTGCTCTCTCATCAGTTGGGGGGGGGGGGGGAAAGAAAATCACCAGGTATTTCTCGGTGTGCGCGGGTGTTAACAGGTGATGATGATTTTGTCCCCAATTCTGTGGCTTGGGGCGAGCTGGTGAACTTGAAGTCTCTTTTGATCTTTGTGGTTTTTTGGAGCCTTTGCTATTCTTCATGATTCCCTTTCAGAGTGTCCTTTGGGGGTCAGTGCTTTAAAAAGGCGGTATGAAAAACAGTTTAACTTTCTCCCTCGTGAAGGTTTGTGTTCGGTCCCTCCTTATCTTTGCCCAGACTGTCTATGTATGCCAGCCAGCAGCTTGCAGGTCCGGCTTACCAACAGTTTGCACCATTTTCACAAGGAGAGATTGCGCTCTTCAGTTTTGTGTTGTTTGTATGATTGGCTTTGTAGGAAAATAACTTCCTCTGGCTTGTTGCGTGCTTCACTGGCCTTTGAGTTTTTAATTGCAAAATTGTATCACACATAAACGTACTTTTAAAAGCTCATCCAGGGATATTTGGTTGGATAAGCACGGCCCCTTTTTAGGTTCCGAGGTTGAGAGAGAGGAAATTTGAAAGTTGGGAGATGATGTGGTTTGAAGACGGTAGACCGAGATTACACTTTCTCTTTTTGGAATGTTATAAACAATAGCAAATTAGCGCAAGATAAAAAATCTGAAGGTTTTTTTTTGTCTATAAAAATGTTCTAAAGGGAAAGAAATGTTGAATTATTTAGAGGTGGTTGTCATTGTTTTTGCAAAACTTTGCCCCCTACTAATGAACCTCGCTGAAACTTGTTGAGGTGGAAGAATCCTTAGCTTCTCTAGAGGTTGAATATATAGGGTGTCTCCCCCAAAATGCACTTGCACACTTTGACTAATTATAACGACAGTGATTATTAAAATACATTTCATTTCGAAGTAGAGTTACCAGCTGTTAAAGTATATGTAAGTTTTTTTGGGACACCCAATGGTAATTGGTCATATAGATAGATTTACTGCGCTTTAAAATTTCCTAGCCCTTTACTATATGTGAATTTCAATATAATGAGTTTAAATTGAGTTGTAGGTTTTGAGAAGTCAGCTGTTACCCCACATGCTGTACTTCTGTTTGAATTGTATTAACTAATTGAAGTGTAGCTTGAGTAGTAGTGCACTCACTTCATCTCACTAAATTGCAGATGGATCTTTTATTTAGTAGAAAGGAAACTGACCTTAATCAAATTAGGCTGGTTTTGTGCGTTCTATCACTGTTCTAAGCATATTGTTATTACCCTAGGCAAGTCATTTTTAATAAAAAATAAGTCATTTTTTGGAAGTGAAATTAAAAATGAACTTCTAAAGGAGTGCTCAACCACTAAAAAATGCAAAAAAATTTCAAGTGCTAATGTTGTTCCACTGATTTGGCCTTTCTCTTGGAAGTAGTCTGTAATCGAGTGCTAGGAAGAAACAAAGGTTGAAGAAACTCTTTTGAAAGATGGGACTTGACCACCCAACACTCCAACCCTTGGTTCTAGGCTTTAGCTTTCCCTGCAGGGAAGGCTGAGGCCTTCCCTTGTGTATTTCTTCTCTCTTTAGAATATACACCAAAATTATCGATATTTGGTTTACTTTTTGGTTTTGATAATTCATTCCTATAATTCATTCCTCTCTTCAATAAGTAATGCCACAATTTAGGCAACATGTTTAAGTACAAGTCTGGTTTACATTCAAGAATGATCATTCAATAACTGACAGATACATTACTCTGATTATAAGATTATTAGGGCAAGTGCTTCTGAAAAGGCTAGAGTTTAAAGTACAGTACCTGAATTGAGGAGAGTTAAATACTTAAGTGGCAAAAGGGGTAGAAACAAAGACAGACCAAAAAACAAGCTTGATAGATTTTTTCTTTTTTCTTTAAGTCAGCATTGTTTAAACAGGGGCCAAGACCTTGTAGATGCTTAGTTAGACTTGCTTTCTGATTTAGCTAAACTTTTCCCAGCCCAGTGAAACACCCCAACTTCTCTTTCAGGTAATTGTCAGCAACACAGAAGTAAATATCAACAAGAAACAGATTATTATTGTAGATCACACAGGAAGGATAAAGGGTAAAATATTTAACTGCAGCATTGTTTGATTATATTCTGCACATTGAGAAAACCTAAAGTCATTTTCAAGGTCCACCATTTCTTACTTCTTTTCAGTCAGGTCAAGTTTCTAAGCTTTCTAAATCTCTGTTTTCTGGCTAATGAAAAGAATATAGGATTCCACTGAGTCTCCTATCTACCTACTCCAGGACTTCTGTGAAGATCATCAAGTGAGATGAGGCACGGAAAAACTCCTCACAGACATTTGGTTAAAGTGTGATACGTTTCCACCTGGCTATAAAGCAAGTCGTGTTCCGGAGCTGAAGAAACTTCAAGGAGGCTAGTTGCTAGGGAGAAGAAGCTGGACGTTGCTACGTGATGTCATTACCCAGCGCCCACAGCCACGGTTTCAGGGCTGGGCTGGGCTGGGCTGGGCTGTGGGCCACATTTTGTGCCATGGGGTCTTGGCAACATAGGCTGCGATTTGGTGGGGTGTCACTGGGGTGGTGGCGGGGCCTGTGTCCCACTTGGGGAAGCCTAGTATTGCTTTGTCAGTGCCAGGTCCCTGGCGCCATTTCTCTGTAAATGGCAAGTGCTTGTCCTGGCAGCTTCTGCGTTGAGTGTCTGCCCCTTGGTGGTCAGTACATGTCATAGCGACTGGTCAGACTGTGGTACGCTTACCATATTAGCCTTTTATATATGTAGATATACATATGTGTATATATACACACATGCATACATATGTATATACATATATATGTGTATATATACATGTATACATAAAATTCTCATTACTTACCATAGTTATGTTCTATTAAGTCAACATAAACATGAACCATTGCTTTTAGGGGAAATATAGAGTTAGGGTACTGCAAGCCTCTCTTCACACCATTTTTGTCAGCCACTCAGTACAGAACCTTGCTTTGTGTGTGTTTCTGTTTAAATACACCATCTTTAATATAAATTCTTGACTGATTAACATTGAACTCATGGCCAACAGGACTGAAGTTTATGCCTAAATGAAGTTTAGCTCATACACATACATTCTCTATGAGGGGCATCACAGCCTTTTTGGGCTTAGTAACACTAGATAACACTTTAGCACTATACTTGGGATACATTTAAAAAATCACTGATAAACACAAAAACGAGAAAAACATGACACTAAATAGATCTTGACTAGGACACTTGTTTATATATGAAAGCTGAGATCAGAAGGCACACCATCACCTTTTTTACTCCAACTGGTCTATTCAAGATTTTCACCACTTTGTGTATGTGAATATAACTGTGAAAGTGTCATTGTATGGATTTGGGGGTATTGTGTTGATTTTGGGATACAAATACATTTTAGCAAATAGGTGACTTTTCAAATATGGAACTCTCAAATAATGAGGATAATTATATATGTGTACTTGTGTGTGTGTGTGTGTGTGTATGTCTACATACATACATATGCACATACATGCATGTTTATGCATTATACACATTTGATTTTAAAAAATATAAATAGTTCCCAGGGGTACATATACTTATATTGTATATTATACCTAAACCGTTGGAGTAGTTTTCTGTTTAAAATATATGCTTTGTATAATAATGTCTTTCTGGTTAAGTACATATATATTTGAAATGCTGACAACTTGTACCTTTTTAGTTTTATATTTTATAATTGGACATTTTCATGTTTTGTCCCAAAATAGTTTAGTTTCAGTTGTGCATGCTAACCAAATTCAACTCTGCATTGTAGAAATGAGATAAGGACAAATGTAAATTTTAGCTTGAAACATATCAAATTGTCAAGCACATATAATTCAGTGTAATCTTCCAAGTTCCTGTTACTGGCTTCTTGATCACATGCCTCCATAGGCCTTCAGTTGCTAGTCAGAAGAATTTAATATTGGTTGGTAATGGGAAGAATTTGGTTCTAAAGTAGAACATTTTTTCCTAATGTTTTTGGTACAAAGTGGACTTAACTGGTTAGTGTAGAATCTGGGATATCACCCATAATTTGTTGAGATGGTTCTAATCATGAAGTTATGGGAGCTGGACAGGAATAGTTTCTTGAATATGATTGTGGGATAAGACTTTCTGACCTGGGCAGGGGGTTGGTGCTGTCAGTAATTAGCCGCCAGGAATTTACTACACTGTTATGTGTAAACATAGATAGCGCTCTCAGAGTTAACGACTAAGATTAGGGTGAGTGAATTTAGGTTTAAGTGTTAATCCATTCTTATTAATTTTACAGAATGTAAAATTTTACAGGCTGTAAAGAACATTTGATTTTGCTCTATAAATTTAAATATATCTCATTTGCAGAAATCTTCTCTTCTTTCCAGTAACTTGTAAGTTAAAGTTCTGGAGAGAGGACAGAGAGAACAGACGGGAAGGACTTAACAAAAATAACAATAACTGTTGCTATTCCACAGTTTATTTAATGCCCTTGTGTGCCATGCTCTGTATTACATGTTATTTTAGTTACACAGTGAAGAACAAAACAGATATTTCTCTGGCCTTCAGAAACTAGTGTGAAAGATAATATTAAGCAAAAATCATCAAATTGTTAACATACTTAACAATTTTGATAGTTACATGAGAAGAAAGCACAGGGTTTTATGAGATAAAAGCTGATTCAATTTATTGTAGAGAATAAAGGAAGTCTTTATAAAAATATTTTTGCAGAAATCTGAACCATAAGAAAAGTTAGGTAAAAGGCAAATATTAACAAAATAATGTGTGATTATATAACAGTATATGCCAAATCTCTCATAAATATGGGTCATTTTTAGGTTCAGATTTGGTTGTGAGTTTTTAGTGAAATTTGATTCTGGAGTTGTAAGTTGCTTTTAGATAAATATTTACATTTATCCCGTGTTAAGTATCACATTTATATTTGTAAACAATCGGAATCATTTTAATTAGGTAATTGCTATATAGCATTCAGCCATACATAAGTTTTACGTTTCAATCAACTTATATAGAGTTTTTACATAAAAAGCAGTATATGCTTTCATAATAAATGAAAGGTAATTTGCAGCAAAGGACATTAACCTATATACTTTTCTTTTGGGTCATTTATGTTATCATTGTAGGTATAGCACCTAGGTTGTAATTTTGCTTGTTCACTGATATCTTTTCTCTAGAGGTGCAAGTTTTACTCAAGGACAAGATTGTAACACTAAAACAATTCTCAACGTTTTCTATTTTAGAAAAAAGTAATGGAAGGTATACATTTATTTTCAATAAAAGTACTCAATTTCACTAACGTCAAATTTGTTTGCTTTTGGCTAAGCCATCTTTGTATCATTAATACTGACATTCTCATGCTGAGCAGAATGGAAAGGTTTTCTGACAATATTTAAAATTATGAAAGTAAATTAATATTCTTAGTATCTTTCTGTCACAGGGTCTGCAGAAGGGAAAACTGGAAATGGTCTTCGTTCTTATTAAGGAATATAGTAGAAGGTAGAATTCATGTCTGTTCTTACATTGAGTGCAGTCTTTGCTAATGTTCTTTTAAAAAATATATTTTTTATTGATTTCAGAGAGATAGAAACATCAATGATCAGAATCATTGATCAGCTGCCTCCTACACGCCCCTTCTGGGCATTGGGCCCACAACCTGGGCATGTGCTAGGACCTGGAATCGAGTCATGATCTGCTGGTTCATAGGTCGACACTCAACCACTGAGCCAAACTGGCTGGGCTTCTTTAATGTTTTTTAATTAATCTTGTATATTATCTTGGTTCTCTTTCACCCCTTCTCTCCCATTTTTTGGTGAAAACTTATACATATTAGAACACATTTGGTAGCTATCAAAATGGTTAAAGCCTTGACTTGAAATTCTGAAATTAAAAGTCCAGAAGGGCAATTTCAAAGCTGTATAAGGTTTCAACTACAGGAGGTTGAGACTGCTTATTTCTTAGTTTTCTACTGCATCAATCTGGTGAACCATTCATCTGCCCACAGGCCTACTACTATTTTTAGGGAACTGAGTTTTGGGGAGTTTAGTGGTTAATGACTGAGCTGTTTTAAATAGTTGGCACTTAGTTAATTTGGAGATTCTCTGTGCATCATCTTTATAAACGAGATCAGTCAGCACATTTCTGCTACCAGTTTCATGTCTCCCTGTAGGAACATGGTTGTCCGGACTTTTTACAGAGATACTTTGTTTTTGGAATTTTTGGTTTGTCCTGGTCTCACAGAATTTCTGTAACACTAAGGGCATAGTTTGGGATGTAGCCTTTGGGGAGGTATTTTGCAAGACATACTATTTTAAAATAGAAAAACAATTGTCACTACTAGTTTGTCTATTTTAACATTTTATTAAATCTTTGCAATGATGCCTTGGAGTTTACTTTTAAAAGAAAAAGCAAAACTTGGAGTTGAGCCAGCTGCTGATCCTAGTCCTGCCACTAACTCTCATTATGACATTTTGACCCAGTTTCCTCAAAAAATGAGGATAAAAATGAATCTGTAGCATCTTTTTCTATTTTAGAATTCTCTGATTCTGTCTGTAAAACTGATTTTCATGTTCTGATGAGAGAAGAAGAGCCTGGGAAGGAGGGGTGAAGATGAACAGTTTTAAAGACAGACCATAATGGAAAGATTGTGTTTGATTATCATGCATTTGAGTTCTTTGGTAAGCTTCACTATGGATTAGCAATTTATTTTTTATCCCACAATGTAAAATTATTTCTTAATCATTGGAAATACATTTTTTTCCCCTAAGAAATTGCCTTATGTGGTACCCCTTGAGATAAGGGGATGGGAGCTCAAAATTGTGTGGCATTTCAGAGTACTGTTTAGTTTCAAAGGATATGCCACTATTAATACATCTTTTGTCACTTAATTTGTGTTCTCCAAGTGATTCATTTGTAATATATGTAATTTGGAAGGTACCTGAAAGTAAGATACTTTATTGTTTTTAAATTTTATTTGGAAATAATATATGAGGAACAGTTATGGCAGTATTTTCTCTGAGTGAGTTTATGGATAGAGTGCTTACTCATGATGATATATGTGAAGAATTAGTTACTTTTGTTTCTAATGCTGTCCGCTCTAATTTGGGTTTTTAACACTTATCAGAGAACTAGAGGCCTGGTGCACAAAATTTGTGCACTGAGGGGGGGGGAGTGCGTGCGGTCCCCTCAGCCTGGCCTGTGCCCTCTTGCAGTCTGGGAGCCTTCGGGAGATGTGAGAGTGGGCCTAAGCGGCCGTTGGACATCCTTAGTGCTGCCGTAGAGGCGGGAGAGGTTCCTGCCACCGCTGCTGCACTCACCAGCCATGAGCCTGACTTCTGGGGGAGCGCACTGACCACCAGGGGGCAGCTCCTGCATTGAGCGTCTGTCCCCTGATGGTCAGTGCGTGTCATAGTGACCCGTTGTTCTTCCCTTTGGTCTAGTTGCATATTAGCCTTTTATTATATAGGATTACGTTCTCAGGCAGACTCTTCTGTTAGGCTCTTTACTCACCAAATTAACACCTATATTCCTTCTAGTTTGTTTTTCCAGAAATGGACCTCTGTCTTATTACCCTCCTAGTTGCCTATCCAAGTGAAATACAAATTCAGTATCTGGGGTTCAAGGCTCTCTACAGTGTGACCTTGCCCACCTCTCCAACCTTAATCTCTCACTCCAGTCCTATGTGTATATTGATATATATGTACTTGATATTTTCTGCACTTCTCTCATGCCTTCTCATTCCCATTTTTCAGCTTATATTGTTACATTTGCCTAGAGTGCAGAAACCTGCCCTATCTTGAAATTGGATCTTGCAGGATGCATTTAAAATATAGTTAGTTACTTGCAATCTTTATTTTTTCGTGAAACCCTGTTAGGAACTAAATGAATATACTTATGCCTTCCTTTAATATCTAGTATAGCAACTGTTCCTCATATTGCACTTCTTTTACACAGCTTTGTTCTATTCCAATAAAATGGCTAGTAAAAGTTTCCTGTACTGCAAGATTAAGAGCTCCTTTAAGGTTTGGCTTATATTCATCTTTCATCTCTTGCAGTGCCGCACTCTATAGGTATTCAGTGCATTTGTAAGAGATTGAAGCTTGAATTGAAAAGCAATCAGAGATCTGCTTTTACTATGGAACAGTTGGATAGCAAGTATTTTTGACATATTAAACTGTTCAGTCAATATTTAGGAGCAGTGTGACCCTGTTTTTCAAGTTTAGTTTAGCTTATAAAAACTAAATTAGCAATAGCAATATTTAATGATAATGTATTATCTAGAAGGATGGAAAAAATATTGCCAGGATTATTTTTTGATTCCTAGGCTGTTTGATTTGTTAGGATTACATGGATAGTACATCTTTGTTTTGTGGGCGCTGCATTGCTCTTCTTATTAGATATGCCCCTCAAAAATGTGCTAGAATAGTTCCCTTGATTTATATAATCTTTAAAGGAAGCCACTGCTGAACTAGTCCAAAGTAGTGCTCTGAGTACCTAATCTTAAGAAAGTAACAATATTGGAAATGGTAAACTTGCTATGGCTTTTTCGTGAGTGGCTGACAATACCAAGGCTTAATGTGACAACTGGTAGCTAAGATAATGAGAGATTAGGAAGAAGGGGCCTCATCTCCTTAATGTCTGAGGGAGGAAATGTGTGATTATTACTTTGGGGGACCCCTCTAACTAGTCTATGACATTGAAGTGCTCATTTTTACATGGCAAGAAATTGAATTTTCTTTGAGATAAGGAAATCTGTAAACCTGGCATAACAGATCAGAGGGTGGTAGCAAATTAAGTCTGTGTAGTTTTGTTAATAACTAATTATTACCACCCTCAGCATTCTTCTATTCCTTGTTTGGTATTCTGGAAGAGAGGTTTCCAGTACACCACTTTCCCAGCCCAAATAATGTGTTTACTATTTTGCTTAATTTATGTGGTTGGATCATTGTTAGGACTGATTAGACCTTTTTAAATACTTAAGTATTTTCCTTTGAATGAGATTGTCAATAATTAGTTTAGGTTTTACTAATTCTGAAATCATGAAGATATTAGTACTAAAATGATATACACAGAGTGCAGTGAAATATTTTACTTAGTAAATGCTGTCAGGACTGTTTTTCTAGGGAGTGGGATTGTGCATCCTTGTCCATGACCCACTTTTTCATTTTCTGGCCTGCATAATAGAATCTCTCCTACTGAATGTTAATGGTCTATTCTTTGTATACAAAAAAGAAAAAAAAAAAAGAGTGAAAGAAAAAGAAAAAAAGATGCTGCTCAGTTGGACATAGATTTTGAGTTATTTTTTCAAAAGTGGGATTTTGAATATGCCTAGCTGTGCATAGGCTTTTGATGAGTGATTAGTAACTGAAGTTGGTAAGATAATTAACTGGTAGTGTATAGAGTGTAATGTAGATCTAAAGAAGTATTTTTGTTTACAACTTGACCAGTTTGAATCTTTGTGAATAGTTAACTGGATTGTTAAAAGTTTAATTTTTTATCTTTCAGCAAAATATTGTTTATACAATCCAAAGGAAAAATACTAAGGATCTCAGTCCAAATTGATAGTTTTCATATGGATTTTATGTTTTTCAGCTCATTGAGGTGGGAATTTAAGAAATGTTGCAAATCCATGGATTTAAAAAATGTGTTTGTATATGGCATTTTGTTGATAGTACCCTGTCCATAGGAATATTGGAAGTAAGTTTGCAAGGTGCTATAATGAAAGTTGCAGGTAACTAATTTAATGTCCTATAATACATTTCTAGCATGAGAATTAGCTCCTCTTTACAGATTTAAGGATCAAATATGTTCTCCTCTTGGAGAAGTGCCTGTCATTCTAATAAAGACTATATATATTTAAAAAATTATGGTGGGCCATTATAGGTATTGTGAAGTCAGTCCTATTGATATTTGCTTTTTAGAAGAAAAAATATAGGGATGGAGGGTAGTGGATGGTATACAAGAATCTGAATTAAGGGTAAGACCTATTCAGCTTCTTTCAGAAAATGTCCTAAATATTAATTAGAGTTGGTATTACTGGAATAACAGTCTTTATTTTATTGTTGTCAATCCTCAATCAAGGCTATTTTTTCCCATTGAGAGAGTGGAAGGGAGAGAGTAGGAAGGATGGAGGGAGGTAAAGGAGGAGGGAGGGAAAGAGAAAAAAAGAGAGAGAGACATTGATGTGAGAGAGACAGATCGATTGGTTTTCTCCTGCACATACCCTGACTGGGCCTGGGATCCAACCTGCAACCCAGGTATGCACGCTTGACTGGGAATCGAATCGAATCTGCCACCCTTTGATGTGTGGGCTGATGCTCTAACCACTGAAGAACACTGGGCGGCAGTTTTTATTTTAAAATTCTAGTGTGTCTTTAAATCTTCCATAGTTGTAGAAATTATCCAATTTAACTCATTTATTTAACTGTGAGAAAGTAGAGTAAGGGACGAACCTAGAGTAACACTATAGGATTGGTTGTGGAGGGCAGAATTTCAGACAAATTAACTTAATGAAGCACTTTTTCCACTTAATTGGATCCTGTGCCCATACAGGCATTGGCCTTGATTGAAGCAGGCTTAAAGGATGAGAGGGCTTTTAATATTCTGGAGTTAGCTGGAGTATTTGGGGTGCCTCAGGAATCTGAGATGTAAAGGGCATATTCCCAAACATTTTTGAGTTAAAGTTTTCTTTGCTCTTTCCTAAGGCCATCCCATTATTGCTACAGTTGTTTAAGATGTCAGGATTAATATCAAAAATTTAAAATTTAAGCTTCTCCCAAATTAGTCTGTTGTCTCAGTCTAGAAAGGTCTGTTTCTAAATGAAATAATTCATTTGTGAACTGTAAAGTAACATATAATCACAGTACTTTAGCGTCTTCAAATGCATTATAAATATAGTATATCTAGAACTTCCTGTGAAGTGGAAGGAAAGTGAAATGAGGAAGAGAAGTAGCAGAGTTATTATTCTCCACTTTTTCCTGTTCCTAGTTCAAGGTTATGAAAACATTAAAGCTTGGAGTCGAAGGAACTGTAATATCAAATCTTGTTAGCATTTTATTTAATAAATATGTGCTACATTTATTAAAAATAAAGAAACAAGTTCTTTCAACTTTTCATTTTATTTGATCATGACACAAATGCATTTGATTTAAAACTGGAATACTAAATTTTGAGTCTTTGTAGTGAAATAAATTCCAATGACATTTTAAAACAATTTTCTTGAAAATGACCTAACATTCTTCTATGATACATGTTGCATATTTTTGTACACATATAAGTGAAAAGGGATGGTGCTTGATCTATTATTTTTCAATATTAGAAGAAAAAATTTTTAATGTCATTTAATTGTGGAATTATCACCATCATTATCAAGAAGCATTTTATCTAGTACCTGTATTTTTCTAAATAAAGAGCTTTTTAAAAAATTGAGATCTTATTGACATTTTAGTTTCTGGTGTACAAGATACTAATGATTTGATATTTTTTTATGTTGTTGAAATGATCACCACAGTAAGTCTTAAAAATTTTTATTTGTGGCGATTTACTTTTAAGATTTACTCTCTCCAAAAGGGCTTCTGTCATGAGTGGCACATGTAGAGCAGCTTGATTGCTCTATGTGCGGAATTGACATCAAGAGATTTCGGAAGCATAATATTTTTATTCTTGGGCAGCTGGTGATTGTTGATCCTGGTGCCCACACACACACACAAAAAAGATAAATTTACTCTTTCAGAAACTTTCACATATATGTATAATACAGTATTACTACTATAGTCCCCATGCTGTAAATTGCATCCCCAGGACTTAAGAGTATAACCTCCCCTCCCCAATAAACCTCTAATTTCTTTCCCTCCTTTACATCCACCTTTAGAGGCTGTGCCCCTCATTACCTCTTGCTTCTGTTCTTTTCTCCATCAATTTATCTGATTTTCTTCTATTTTCTACTTTTTTTCTTTTTTTAAAAAAAATATTTTTATTGCTTTTAGAGAAGAAGGGAGAGGGATAGAGAATTAGAAACATTGACAAGAGGGAAACATAGACCAACTGCACACGTCCTACTGGGGACATGCCTACAACCAAGGTACATGCCCTTGACTGGAATCGAACCTGGGACCCTTCAGTCTGCAGGGCAATTCTTTATCCACTGAGCCAAACCAGTTAGGGCTCTACTTATTTCTTAATACTTACTATATCTGATTCCTGCTCAGCATATATGCCTATTTGTTTCTCTCACCTGAAAAGATAAAACAAACAAAAACAAAAATAAAATTTTCTATGATCATGTTGTCTCTTTATATCAGTAATTGACTTCTGATAGAATAGGCCTCAGTAATGATTCTCAGTGTGATTTGTGGGAAGGTACCTCAAAACCTTTTGAGGGGATCTATCAGGTCAAAATTATGTTTACAATATTACTAAGACATAATTGCTTTTTACATTGTGTCAGCACTTGAACTGGTGATTCAAAAGCCCTTGTGGTGGGGCTTCACATTGCTAGTACCTTAACACAAATTAAGACAGTTGGCAGCAAATTGTATTAGTAGTCATTGAAAAATAAATACATAAACTCAGTGTCTCTTAAAGAATGTTATTGATGAAGCAGTAAGAAATCTTTTATCAGTTTTGGTCCTTAAGTATATGTCCTTTTTTATATTTAGTTTTTGATTGTGGAACAGTATACGTAACATAGCAGTTGCCATTTTAACTTTTTAAGTTTACAGTTCAGTGGCAAAAGTATATTCACATTGTTAGATAACCATCACTATCTATCTATCTTCAGAAGTTTTTCATCTTTCCAAATTGAAACCCATTAATCACTACTCCTCATTCCCCACTTATCCCTAACCCCTGGTTTTCTGTTTCTATAATTTGACTATTCTAAGTAACTCATATAAGTGGAATCGTACAATTTTTGTCATATGTCTGGCTTATTTCACTAAGCATAATGTCTTCAAGGTTTGTCCATGTTGTGGCTTGTATCAGGATTTCCTTTTAAGCCTGAATAATATTCTACTTATGTATATATCACATTTTGTTTATTCATCTTATGGGCATATTTTAGCTATCCTATATAATATAATTTGAGGATTTATAGAGGTTGAAAATAAAATATTAAATGTGTGTAAAAAAATAGTAAATTCCAAAGATGAAGTTATGGGATGTTTGCTTACTATTTATCTTTAATCATAAGTGGGATTATATAAATAAACCACTGAATTACAGGATATATCAATTAAGTGGTTACATATTTAGTTGTGTTAAGTCTGTGCTGCTGATTAGGTCATCAATTGTTGGCCTGTGTAGTCAGTTCTCACCAAGAAAGACTTCCTACAATGAAATTTCATGGCCTGCTTAAGTGAAGAGAGAATGCTGGATTGAGGGCATACCAACCATAGTTATTATTATCATTGTAAATGTTTTTTTATTGATTTCAGAGAGGAAGAGAGAGGGAGAGATAGATAGAAGCATCAATGATGAGAGAGAATCACTGATTAGCTGTCTCTTATACAGCCCCAATTAGGGATCAAGCCTGCAACCTGGGCATGTGCCCTAACCAGGAAATCGAACAGTGGCCTTCTGGTTCATAGGTTGACAGTTGGGCCATAGTTATTATTATTATTACTAAAGGCCCAGTACATGAAATTTGTGCACTGTGGCGGATGTGGGGGTCCCTCAGCCCAGCCTTCACTCTCTCTGGGACCCCTTGGGGGATGTCCAACTGCTCAGCAGTTGGATATCCTTCTCACAATCCGGTACTGCTGGCTCCCAACCATTTACCTGCCTGCCAGCCTAATCACCCCTTAACCACTCCCCTGCCAGGCTGATCCATGCCTAACTGCTCCCCTGCTAGCCTGATTGCCACTAACTGCCATCTGTTGCCAGCCCCATCACCCACAACTGCCTTCCCTGCTGGCCTGGTAACCCTTACCTGCCCTCCCCTGTCGACCTGCTCACCTCCAACCGCCCTGCCTTGCAGGCCTGGTCCATCCCCAACTGCCCTCTTCCTGCAGGCCTAGTCCCCCCAAACTGCCCTCCCCTGCTGGCCCAGTTGCCCCAACTGCCCTCCCCTGCCAGCCCGGTTGCCCCCAACTGCCCTTCCCTGCTGGCCTGAGTGCCCACAACTACCCTCCCCTGCTGGCCATCTTTTGGCGGCCATCCTTGACCACATGGGGGTGGATATCTTGTGCAAGGGTATGAGGGTCAATTTGTGTATTACCTTTTTATTATATAGGATTACTAGAGGCCTGGTGTATGAATTTGTGGGTCCCTCGGCCTAGCCTGCAGGATCGGGCCAAAACTGACATCTCCCGAGGGTTCCTGGATTGCAAGATGGTGCTGGCCAGGCCAAGGGACTCCACTGGTACACGATTGGGACAGGGAGAGATGTCGGAGGTTAACCACGAGAGGGCTCCAGGGTGTGTCTAGCCCATCTGGCTCAGTCCCGATCAGCCAGACACCAACATTAAGCTAACCTACTGGTCAGAGCGTCTGCCCCCCTGATGGTCAGTGCACATTTTAAGCAAGCAGTTGAGCGGCCTTAGCATATTACACTTGGATTGGTTGAACAGTGACCGGTTGACTAGACACTTAGCATATTAGGTTTTTATTATATAGGATTATTATTATTTTGTTAGTCTTCACCTGATGATATTTTTCCATTGATTTTTAGGTAAGGTACCAAGGAGGAGAGACACACAGAGAACCATTGGTGTGAGAGAGATACATCAACTGGTTGCCTCCATGCATGTCCTGACTGGGGCTGGGGATTGAGCTTGCAACTGAGGTACATGTCCTTCACTGTAATTGAACCCTTGACCCTTCAGTTCGTGGCTTGATGCTCTATCCACTGAGCCAAAACAGCTAGGGCAGTAACAATTTTTATTACAACCCTTTTTACCTCAGTTATATTGCCCATTGAGCGCATCACAGTGTGCCATAATAACATATTTTTGTCTTTCTCCCCCAAAAGACTGTGAACGCGCACATATGGTGTTCTACTTAAAAACGTGTTACAGAGGCTAGCACAGCCACTTATTAAAATTTGTTGAAAAAAAAAAAAAGAGCCTAGGAAGAGCCCCGACCTGATGATTAGTTTGGGTGAGATGCACTAGCATGGTAATAGGGTAAAGAGAGCTTTGCAGGCAATCTGGGAAAGTGGATATGGGTTGTAGGAGTGCAGAGTACAAGACTTTGTTGAGTGAGGCTTGGAAAAGTTGAAGGTGTAGATCATTGTACTTAATAGTTGTAGTCCCAAGGAAAAGTTAGCATAATGCTGAAGATGTGAAGAAAAGCCAAATTTAATAGCAATATAGAAAAGTTGATTACAATCTGATGTTTTTGAAACCTGATATTCTGGTGAGAAGGAAATTATGAAATGGGTGAGAGATGATTGAAACCTAATAGACAGGCTTTGAATTTAGGAATGGAGGAGTTTTGAGATATAAGAAAGGGAGAAAAAAGTACGATTAGTGGAGAACTAAGTTAATACGTATTCATTTTTAGTTCTGTCAAAAAACAAACAACAAACAAACAAAAAAACACAACAAAAACACAAATAAACCCACCAAAAACATTCATTCTAAAACCTGAATTTTCCACTGTAGGAAAGAAAATGGGAATATGGATAGAGAAACTATATTGTGACTGAAAATAAAGGAAAGTCAAAATTAGTGATTTCATTTCAGTGTTTTGAATTGGGAGTGTGATGTAGGGACCAAGGGGATGGTGATCGAATAGGGAAGTGCAGGAGGAATATGTATTAGTATCCCTCTGTACTTGAATAGCTGCTTTGTTTTATATGTATTAACTTTTTTAAACATTGTAATTCTGGGGAGTCTTATTCTTTAAAAATTATATGCATCTCACCTGGGTTTTATTAAAGTAGTTTCTGATTCAGTTCATATGGGTGGTTCCTGCTGTTCTGTATTACCAGCAAGCTTTCCGGTGATGCCAGTGCTGCTCTTCCATGTCACATTCTGGAATCTTAAGCTAGTTTCCAAAGAGGAGAGAAGAATTACCCCCAAAGGTGATCAGAATAGTTTATGATGAGTATTTGCTTTGTTAATGGTGTCCAGATTGATTATTAGTAGATAGCAGAACTAATGCAAGGGATCTTAAACTTCACCTGGTGTGCTGATTGAACAGACTCCTGGACTTCAATCCCAGACATTGAATTCTAAGTTTAGAGAATGATCCATGTAATTCTGCAGTGTCAGGGTTTTGATGGGCATTACATGAAAACTGCCTATTAACCTGGAATGGGGGTGGGTGGGGTGAAGGGAAAGACTAGCACATTGACAGTATTGAGTATTCTTTTCCAGGAACATAGTATGTCTGTTTTATTAAAATCTTTTAGATTTTCTGAAGTTTATCTTCATTTGGATACTGCAACTTTATAAGCTTGGTCCCATGTGCTTTGTATTGTATTTAAATGGTTGACATTTTCAGCATTACCAAAATAAATATTTTGATTATCATGATTTTGAGAGATGACATAAATTAAGAATATATTCTTACTATCTTATTACTTAAACTTTAGGAATTAAAGATAAACAGACATTGACTCTCTATGAATGTCTAGCAGTTTTCATGTAATGCCCATCAAAACCCTGACACCTTTGGCAGAATATGATCATAACATTTTTAAGAACAAATGTCTTTTGAGTGAAATAACTTGTAGAAACACAATAGCAAGAAAACTAAAAAAAGAAAACCAGTTTTCCTCCTCCCTTGGCGAGGCTCTATATATGTTAATATTTCTAAAATTATTCTTCTGACCTAAAAATTCTTAATGGACTTGGACCCTAAAAAGCCCAGGTAATAGAGAGAGCCTTAGAAAAGGTTAAATTTCTCACACACACTCCACAGGAACTATGTTGCCTTTTCCTTTGATTCTTTCAATTAAAATCTTATCAGATTTATTATAATTCTCACACTTATGACTGCAATATTTTTCTCTACTGACCTGACTTACCTGCATTTAGGGAAACTATAATTATTTTTAAATATACCAGATTGCTAGACATTCATAGAGAGTCAATGTCTGTTTATCTTTAATTTCTAAAGTCTAAGTAATAAGATAGTAAGAATATATTCTTAATTTAAGGTTAATTGTCATCTCTCAAAATCATGATAAACAAAAATATTTTTTTTGCAATGCTGAAAATGTCAACCATTTAAATACAATATAAAGCACATGGGACCAAGCTTATAAAGTTGCAGTATCCAAATGAAGATAAACTTCAGAAAATGTAAAAGAATTCCAGGTACCCACTAGAATTTGTTAAAACTACTGCATACCTGGCCCGACTGAGGTGCTTCAATGGCTGAGCATCAATCATGAACCAGGAGGTTACCGTTGGATTCTGGTCAGAGCATATTCCCAGCTTGGGGGCTCGATCTTCAGTAGGGGGCGAACAAGAGGCAGCCGATCTATGATTCTCTCTTTCTCATCACTGATGTTTCTCTCTCTCTCTCCTACTTCCTTCCTTTATGAAATTAAAAAAAAATAAAATACTGTATACCTGAAGTAATCTATTCCGAAACTAAGAAAGAGTCACACCTTTGGCAACCCTGGAATAAATCCTACTTGGTCATGGTGTGTGATCTTTCTAATGTAATGCTGGATCCCATTTGCTAGAATTTTTTTTAGGATTTTAGCATCTATTTTCATCAAGGATAATGGCCTCTAGTTCTCTTTCTTGTGGTGTCTTCATCTGGTTTTGGAATTAGGGTAATGCTGCTTCATAGAAGGAGCTTGAAAGTGTGCCTTCCTCTTGAATTTTTTTGAACTGTCTGAGGAGGATAGATTTTAGTTCTTCTTTGAATGTTTGGTAGAAGCTCTCTGTAAAGCTCACACCAGGGCTTTTGTTTGCTGGGAGATTTTTGATTATGGCTTCAATTTCTCCCGTAGTTATTGGCCTATTCAGGTTTTTTTATTCTTCCTGATTGAGTTTTGGAAGCTTGTATTTTTCTAAGAATATGTCCATTTCCTCTAGGTTGTCCCCTTTGTTGGAATGGAGTTGTTCATAATATTTTTTCATAATCCATTGTATGTCTTGAGGGGTCAGTTGTTACTTCATTTCTTTCATTTCTGATTTTGTTTATTTGGGTTCTTTCTCTTTGTTTCTTGGTGAGCCTCATTAGAAGTTCATCAGTCTTGATTATTCTTTCAGAAAACCAGCTCTTGGTTTTATTGATTTTTTTTTCTTTTCTCTAGGTTGCTTATTTCTTCTCTGATCTTTATTATTTCTTTCCTTTTATTTACTCTGAGCATTTCTTGTTGCTCTCTTTCTAATTTTTTGAGTTAGGTAATTTATTACCATTTTTTCTTGTCTTTTTAAGGTAGGCCTCTATAGCATTGAACTTCCCTCTCAATACTACTTTCGTTCTGTCTTCTATCTGCTCCATGAGAAGGCGCAGGATCCGTCTCCCTATTCAGCAACCACCTTGTGTACCCTGGACAAAGTTTTTAGGCGCCCGTGGCCGGGGAAGCTGGAGTCTTAGTGTTTGTGGATTTGTAGCCCAGGCAGCTGGTCCCTGGCCGGTGTGGCTCTGGGGTGCTAGGGTGGAGATGAGGGTGGACCCCCAGTCACAGCAGCTCTCCCCTTCCAGATGGTTAGTCTCTGCAGCAGAGCCCCGCCCAGAAGCGATTGCAGTAGTAGCAGATGTTGCCCAGCCAGGGAAGCCTGATTTGCCAGTCCCAAACAGTCTTGCAGAATATAACTGCCCCTCAACCACACATCACCCCTCACCCCCAACACACACACACACACACACACACACACACACACACACACACTTCCACGCACTTCCCTTTCACTCTCTCCACTCACACTCTCTTCCTCACTGTTGTCCTGTCGGTCATCTTGAATCCTAAACCTACATGTATTAAAGATAGACAAACTGAATGAAAGAATCAAAGGCCGAGTATATCAATGCTTTTAAGACAGAGGGCTTTCTTTCTTTTATTTTTTAACACATTGAAGACTAGTAGTTTTATTGCTAGCTTTACCCAGTAGCCATATGACTTTCTATTGCACAAATACAAAAAATGTTTTACATAAATGTTGAAGTTATGCTTTAAAATTAAATACCCATTGCATTTTGAAGTTATTTATTTCATTCTCTTGCAAGCTCATATCTTTTTAAAGTATAATACTTTGTAAAACACTGTGTAATATGAAGCGAGAATTCTCGTGATCTGTCTGCAATGTGTTAATATAAAATACTGTACTTATTCTCTCTGAAATTTTAAATGTCTTTGTACATTGTTTTAGCAGATAAACATTACTAAATTATTTTGCGCTGACATATTTTGAGATGTCTAATTGCCAAGAGAACTTTCTCCTGTATTGCCATGTTTAATGTGTTCAACAGTTCTTAAGTATTCAGGCAACAGCACTATTTCCATTTTTTAGAAGTCAGTTAAATAGACAATTTTAAGAAGGGAACATAGAGGACCAGAATTTGGAAAAAGTTCTTTTTATTGCATATTTTAGTAAGAGTAGTAAAAACAACTTCTTTGGATTGCATATTTCTTTGAGGATCTAGTGAAATTTATACAGATCCTTTCCTCAGGAAGACACACAAATACTGCAGATTTCAGAATGCATAAACATTATATAAATGGTATTTGTAGTATACTTGATTTTCTGTGATGTTTACAATTAAAATACGATATTCAAGGTTTTGTATCTTAGTGACTTAAATAATAGCAGCTATAGGTACTTATATATGCATGAAAGTTCTGGGAAGTGAAGGTGTATAGAGAATTTGTGTTTTTAACCTGAATATAAATACTTGTTTCATTGGAGGAGATTTTGGTGCTGAGTCAAGTGTGTGTGTGTGTGTGTGTGTGTGTGTGTGTGTGTGTGTAATTAAAAAGTTTTATGTTTAAGTTTTCTCAGTCTGGTTGGCTTTTCTATCCAAGTACAACAAATGTTTGTAAGGCAGTATCTAGTCTTATCTCTGAGTATCAGAAGAGTTGAGCGAAGTTCTCCCTACTGATGTGCAATGCACATAACAGTGGTGCCACAATGGGTTATATGTGTGCCAAGATGATTCCTTCTCAGCCCTCACAGTTCTGTTGTGGCTGGAGGTCCCTGTGGATCGACTCAGGCTGAAAGCAGATTCAGTCATTTAACCAGGGGGCTGGCCAAGTAGTTGGAGAGCACTAAATTAGAGAACACTGGATGGTTTTCCATTAATCGAATAAACTGTATTTAGTCAATGGAATATTAAGCCCAGGGAATGGTGAAAGTTGGTGCAAAGGGTATGCAGTACTCTGCGTAACAGAAATAAGTAATCAGAAAATAGACTTGAGCTGTCTTTGAAAAGGACAAATTATACAAGCTGTTCTCTGAATTTGTGTCTAATTTGTATTTAGTAACACCAAGATAAATGGATTTTAAACATTGTAGAGTGTGCTTGGCCTAGGCTTACATAGAATGTTTAAATATGCATCTGTTTTCTCAGCCAAGGTTTTGGTATCAGACCTTGAAGTAACAGATACTGTTTCTCTGCCGATAAGTTGGGCTCTGTGCTGCGATTTTTCTCAGTAAATCCCCTTACTTCTTCTGAAGTAATTGCAGGAGGTGCTGTGTTTACTTGGCACACTAGAGATTATTATACAAAGTGTATGCATAGGCATGGGCATGTTAGGGCCAGTATAGTGACAAAGGGAAGTGCCAGGAGGAGTTAACATATCCCATGCAGTACACTCTATATCCTTGGTGACTTACTAAAAGGTTTATCTTACTTGGATTGGATGATGTAGAATTATCATGCTTCCCAACTTGCTCATGTGCATATTAGTAGTACAGTTTTTACTGGTTTTTATTTGCTAACCATAGGCTGTTGTGATTTTTTAATTACTTTGATGAACTAAATACTAGTTATGTATGCACATTATCTAGTATCAGATGAGCCTAAGTTACATGTATTGTTAAAATTTTTTTTCTCTGATCATTACATGTTAAGATTTGAAATTGGAATAGCTTGAACTATACCTCTCTTCAGAACTTAGAAATAGAGCTATTTTTAAGAAAAATACATTCCTGTATAATAAAAGCTTAATATGTTTAGTGTCTGGTTGACAGGTCGGCTGTTCAACCAATCAAAGCATAATATGCTAAGGCCGCTCAACCGCTTATATGACATGCACTGACCATCAGGGGGCAGATGCTCCAACTGGTAGGTTAGCTTGGTGCTGGGGTCCAGCCTATTGGGACAGAGCGAGATGGGCCGGACATACCCTGGTGCCTTCCCACAGTTCGTCCCCGGCTGGCCAACCTCCTGTGTCCCTTCCTAGCTCCGATGGTGCACCAGTGGGTCCCTTGGCCTGGCCTGCACCCTCTCACAATCCAGGACCCCTCGGGGGATGTCAGAGAGCTGGTTTTGTCCCATTCCCTCAGGCCAGGCCGAGGGACCCCACTGGTGTATGAATTTGTACACTGGACCTCTAGTTTGTATTATAAAATAACTACCTAAAATGTAAAAGTGCCAAACAACTAATTTGTTAATGGAATTTAGCTTGAATTGCCTTGCTTATGTAAGAAGTACCTAAATGTAATACATACTAAATTTTATTATTTATTTTTAAAATATATTTTTTATTGCTTTTAGTGAGGAAGGGAGAGATAGAAATAGAAACATCAATGATGAGAGAGAATCATTTATTGGCGGCCTCCTGCATACCTTCAGCTGATGATTGAGTCCACAAACTGGGCATATGCCCTGACTGGGAATCAAACCATGACCTCTTTGTTCATAGGTTGACACTCAGCCACTCGGCCACACCAGCCAGACCATATTCAATTTTAAGTAAGTTTTTGAAGGGTGAATATATTAAAAACCTTAGTAAACCTTTTGGTGTATTATGAATTTTCTTTTAATTTTTTAATAGCAGTTGTCCAAAATATTTTAAGATGGAGTTAGAATATAATGCTCACTGAATAATTTTTCCTTTGCCTAGTGTTGGTGTTTTATCTGTCCTATATTTCCCCACAATATCTCTATGTGATGGATCTATTCACAATCACAAAATCCCCAAATCACTCTGTAGTCCAGGTTTACTTGCCTCTGGAATAGACATGGTATAAAACTATTAAAATATATTTTAAAACTGTTGAAAACACGAAGTTCTCACCAAATCAGTGACTTATGTGTCATAGATTAGTGAGGAGCCAACACATAGTTTGTCACCTACTTTCTGTGAATATTATTTACTAGTGACCCAGTGCATGAAATTCATACACATTAAAAAGAATTAATTAGAGGAAATACTTTAATATTGCTATTTGCCCTTTCCTATAATAGAAGTGTCAGAGGTGAAAGAAAATTAGTAAAGTATATTTGAAAATCTTCTTTCTGTCAAAGTCTGGGGTGCAGCACAGGAACCAGAGTCAAGTCCCTGCTCACATGAGCCTTGAAATCATGTGAGACCCAGACCTGGCCTGCCTTACCCCTGTTGGGCTAGATCCAGATCTGGTCGGCCCCACCCCCATCAAGCCCAGCCAGGTGGGGGCGCAGCCTCAGGTTGCCCTGGCACCAGGCTGGGGGACCTGAAGCCATGTCCCCTGCCCGCAGGGCTTGATTGGGGGGGAGAGGGAGGGAAGAAACCTCAGGCTGCATCACCTGCTGGTGGAGCTTGGATGGGAGACCTCAGGCTGTGCCTCATGCCCTGGCACTGGGCCATGGGACCTGAGACCTGAGGCCATTCCCCCCCCCCTCGCCCAATGGGGCTTGACAGGGGACCTCAGGTCACGCTCCCGTCCCTGGCACCAGGCCAGAGGACCTGAGCCGCGGGCCCCTAACCCCCCCCCCCCCCCTATGTAGGGCTTCACAGGGGACCTCAGGCTGTGCCCCCTGCCTGGCTGTTTGATGGGAGATCTCAGGCCATGGCCCCCGTCCACAGTGCTTGACAGGGTATCTTAAGGCACAGCCACTGTCCCAGCAACAGGCCAGGGGACCTGAGGCCACACCCCCTGCCCAACAAGACTTGACGAGGGACCTCTTCTACTGATTTATGATATTATTGTCTAGGATTTTACATCTACACTTTTCTTTAGATCACAAATTAGTCATTACTAGTGTACTTAACTTACTTTATAATCAGTGCACTCATCTAGGCTCAGGTTTCATTCTGATACCTTCTTCCTTTAAAGTTCCTTTAGTGAAGGTAATTTTGTTAGCCTGGAAAATCTTTATTTCATCTTCACTCTTGATATAGAACTAGGCAGAAAGTTATTTCTTTCAGTATTTTGAATGTATCATTTTACTGTTGAAAAATTGGTAATCACTCTTAATCTGTCTTTTCTCACGGATGGCTTTGATGTCTTATCTTTGTTGCTGTATTCATTGTTTCACTGTGATGGTATGAATGTAGTTTTCTGTTATTTTATTTTAGACTTCTTGGTTTTTAAAAAAATCTGGCAACCCTAGGTAGTTTGGCTCAGTGGATAGAGCATTGGACTGCGGACTGGAAAGTCCCAGGTTTGATTATGGTCAAGGGCACATCCTTGGGTTGTGGGCTCTATCCCTAATGGAGCAGGATGGAGCTGATCAACGATACTCTCACATCACTGATGTTTCTGTTTCTCCCTTTCCCTTTCTCTCTGAAATCAATAAAAATAAAAAAAATCAGGTGGATTGGTATCTTCCATCAGCTCTGGGTAATTCTCAACTGTATCTATTCTAATAATGCCTCTTTCCAGTTTTCTTAGGTGACAGGTGTATATTGAATCTTCTTACTGTAAACTCCAGGTTTCATAACCTTTCTAAGCTT
The DNA here is from genome assembly GCA_004026805.1 of Lasiurus borealis. Taxonomy (NCBI): domain Eukaryota; kingdom Metazoa; phylum Chordata; class Mammalia; order Chiroptera; family Vespertilionidae; genus Lasiurus; species Lasiurus borealis. The sequence continues at coordinate 24,756 of PVJN01018490.1, forward strand.
CCATCTTTAACCCTTTGTGCTGAATTTTGTTATATATCAGCATTCTACTGCATTCAATATATATCTTCCAGTTCCCTCTTTCACGTGTGCTTTATATGCTGTTACCCTTTTTATTTATTATATTTTTCATATTAGAAATTGAATTTATATTATAAAATTGCCTGGCCATATTTTTATTGTTGTCAGTTTCAATAACCTATGGATCCTCTTTTATACTCTCAGTTTCCTATTTTGTTTCTTTAAATATGTGGAACATAGTTACTTTATACTATAGACCCAGTGCATGAATTTGTGCACAGGTGGGGTCCCTCGGCCTGGCCTGCAAGGGGGACCTGATCAGGGCTGTGGGAGGTTGGCTGTGGGAGTGCACTGACTGCAGGGGGGCAGCTCCTGCATTGAGCATCTGTCCCCTGGTGGTCAATGTGCATCATAGCGACCGGTCAACTGGTTGTTTCCTTGGTTGTTCAGTCATTCAGTCACTTAGGCTTTTATATATATATAGATCTGTATTTGGTAATTTCAATATTTTCGAGTCTTTTCAAGACTCATTGTATAGTTGGTTGTTTCTTCTGACTTAACGTTCATGGTGGTTGGTTTATTGAATATTAGGGATTTCCTTTCTTCTTTATAAATTTTTGTTTATTCTGTGCTCACATCACGTAGAATTTCACCAATTGGAGGTTTTTGAGGTTTGAGTATCTTTTTTGAGTTTATCTCCACCAGATTCCTTGGTATTTTCACCTGGTGCTATTTTAAATTGTTGGCTTAGAACATTTTTTTGTCATATAGATACTTGAATTTTAAATCTTTGAGTTTGAGAATTAGGTTCATGCTTAGAAAGTCTCAGGAGACTCCCCCCACTTCATTCAGAGCTAAGGCCAAGGCATGTATCCCTTTAGTATCATCTGAAGGATGAGTGAATTTCTATTTCACATTGAGGGGGAAGTGCTTTGAGGGTCCAGGCTTTATGTGGTGGTTCCATTCTGACTTTCTACCCTTCTCTAGTGTTGGCCATTGGCTCCAGTGCAGCTTATAGATTCATGCTTTCTTCTTGTTTCTAACTCTAAAGAATTTTCTTTAGCTGCATCTATAATTATTTTATACAGTATTTTAAGGATTACTTTAACTGTACCAGGGATATTTTTCTGATTCTCCAGTCTATCATGTTACTAAAAACAGAAATTGTAATTTAAATTTTAACATGGTCAAATTTATTAGTTCATACTTTTGAATTGTGTTTTTTATGTCTAATATAAGAAATTCTACTTTCAAGTCATACATATATTTTAAGACTTTTAATGTTTAATTTTCCAAATTTAGGTTGCTAAGCCATCAAATTTATATTTGCTATGTTACATATGGGATAAAGATAAAATTCTCTTATTCACCCCAGTCCAAGCAATTTCCTAATAATATGCAATGTGTCTGCTATTATCCATTTTTTAAAATAATTCTCACATATAGTTATCTTTCTGAGGTAGCTCTGTTATTCTGTAGCCCTTTGTTTATTTCTATGCCATTACTTTATAATCTTATTAGAGTTTATAATCTTGATAATTGGTAAGTGACTAATGCCACTACTTCATCTTATTCCTTTTAAAAATTCCTAGCTATTTTTAATTCTTTGCACTTCCATGTGAATCTTAGAATCAGCATATCCAAGTCTACGAAAAACTGGTAGGATTTTTATTTGAATTACTAGAGACCCAGTCATGAAATTCGTGCACTGGGGTGGGGGGGGCGTGTTGTGCCCTAACCAGAAAATCAAACAGTGACCTCCTGTTCCTAGGTTGACGGTCGGGCCATAGTTATTATTATTACTACTAAAGGCCTGGTACATGAAATTTGTGCACTGGGGGAGGGGGTGTGTCCCTCAGCCCAATCTGCATCCTCTCCAATCTGGGACCCCTCAGGGGATGTCCAACTGCCTATTTTGGCCCGATCCCACAATCTGAGACTGCTGGCTCCCAACTGCTCGCCTGCCAGCCTGATTGACACCTAATCATTCCCCTGCCACCCTAATTGTCCCTCCCCTCCTCTGACAGCTTGGTCATCCCCAAATGCACTCCCCTGCATATTCCTGCTTTATTAGATAGGGTTTTTTCTTTAACATATTGGATAGTGTATCTGCCGTGGTCTTGAAAAAACCAGTAAAAATGTAAACTCAAACTAAAAGTGTCATAAAATAAACTTCTTAAAGAGGACTTGCATGAGACCTTGGAAAGGTGATATCATGTGGTTGTTTAATCCTTTTTTCCTTCTCTTTCTTTTTCTTGATGTTTCATCTTTTGTCCTTTCTTTCCTTCTTTTATTCCTTTTCTGTCCTCTCTTTCTCTTAACTTTTCCATTGGTAGAATCATCAGTACTTGAATCTGTGTTGCTTCCAAAAGACAAAGAAGAGAGAAACACACCATCATCTGAAGAAAAAGATGAACTATGTTGGGATTGGTGGTGTTTCTGGTTTTGCTGTCTTCCTGATTTGTCATTCCTTTTTTTCTTTTTTTTTAAATTTAATAAATCTTTATTGTTCAGATGATTACAATTGTTCCTCTGTTTTTCCTCCATAGCTCCCCTCAACCCCATTCCCACCCAACCCTCTGCCCTTACCTCCACCCCCCCATTGTCCTCATCCATAGGTATACGAATTTTGTCCAGTGTCTTCTTGTACCCCCTCACCATTTTCCCCCTGAGAATTGTCAGGCCACTCCCTTTCTATGCCCCTGATTCTATTATATTCTCTTCATTAGATTTTTAATTCACTCGATTTTTAGATTCACTTGTTAATAGATATATATTTGTTGTTCATAATTTTTATCTTTTTTCTTCTTATTCCTCTTTTTAGAGAGCACCTTTCAGCATTTCATATAATACTGGTTTGGTGTTGATGAACTCCTTTAGTTTTTTCTTATCTGTGAAGCTCTTTATCTGCCCTTAAATTCTGAATGATAGCTTTGCTGGGTAGAGTAATCTTGGTTGTAGATTCCTATTCATCACTTTGAATATTTCTTGCCACTCTTATCTGGCCTGCATAGTTTCTGTTGAGAAATCAGCTGACAATCCTATAGGTGCTCCCTTGTAGGTAATTAACTATTTTTTTTCTTGCTGCTTTTAATATTCTCTGTTTGTCTTTTGCCCTTGATATTTTAATTATGATGTATCGTGGTGTGATTCTCTTTGGATTCCTTTTGTTTGGGGTTCTGTGCGCTTCCTGGACTTATAAGTCTATTTCTTTCACTAGGTGTGGGAAGTTTTCAGTCATTATTTCTTTAAATAGGTTTTCAGTATCTTGCTCTCTCTCTTCTTCTGGAACTCCCACAATTCTGATGTCAGTACGATTGACGTTGTCCCAGAGGCTCCTTACACTATCTTTAATTTTTTTAATTCTTTTTTCTTTCCCAGTTGAGTGTTTTCTGGTTCTTTGTATTTTAGATCTTTTACTTGATTCTTGTGTTTCTCTAGTCTGCTGGTAGGTCTCTGTATAGTATTTGCTATTTTAGTCAGTGTATGTTTAATTTCTATTTGGCCCTTTTTCATATCCTTGAGGTTCTTGTTAAATTTATCCATCTTTTTTAGGAAATTCTTGAAAAACCTTATAACCGTGGTTTTGAACTCTATATCCAGTCCTTGGTTTTCCTCATTTCTTTTGTTTGTGATCTTTTGTTTTGCCTCCACATTTTCACTGCTTCCCTGAGTTGGTAGAGTAGCTTTGTGTGCTAGGTGTCCTATATGGCCCAGTAACTCTCCCTCCCCCAGTTACCTGAGGTGGACCTTGTCGGTGCACCCCTTTGAGGACTGGGTGTACAGCCTTGTTGTAATTAAGTCTTGATTGTTGTTGGTATTACTGGGGGGAATTGACCTCCAGACCAGTTGGCTGTGAGAATCAGCTGTGTCTATGCCAGGAGACAAGATTTGTAAAATTGCAAAAGCCTCTGTGCTCGGCTTGCATGGGGTAAAGTCTCAGGGCTGAGCAGACAGCCTTGGCTTTCCATCAGCCCTGCCCTATGAGGCTCCTGGGTCTCACTGTCCCTTGGTAATGGCTGCAGCCCTTTCTGCAGCACTCGCACTCGTGCGCCTTCAGTGCTCTGCCTTTTGTGGCTCTCCCGAGTTTACGTACACTCCAGGGACCCATAGGAATCTGGGTCCCCAGGGTCTCACCCGAAACTGGCGTTCAGTTGCAGTCGGAACTGGAGTTCAGCACAACTGGGAGGTTTCATCTTCCCCCTGCTAGAGAAAGCCAGCTAGGTACTCCGACACCCGTCCTCTTCACGCGTGTGTCTCCATACCTCAGCCTTTTGCAGATCCTCTGAGTCTCCATGAGCCCCCTTTCTTTCCTTCTAGTTGTAGAATTTCCACTCAGCCAGCTTTCGTCTGGTTCTGGATGATGTCAGTTCTGTCTTTTAGATGTTGAAATAGTTGTGTGAGGCAACAGTTTAGGTGTTCACCTATGCCACCATCTTGGTTTCTCCTTGTTTGTCATTTTTGCTAGCTCTGGCATCTTTAGGACTTGTGCATGTGCACTTCTTATTTATGTCTACAAAACCTCCCTGCTGTGGTGAAAACTGTAGGGGAAAAGGCCTTCCTGGGTGGGCTCAAACCCTGCCCAAGCTGCTGAGGAATCAGAGTGGGGATCATCCACCACCACCATTGCAGAGCCAACTTCCAGACCTTGGGTTACTCTCCAGTAATGTAACTGCAATGTCCCTGTTTGCCTGCAGAAATTAGTTGTAAGTTACTTCTGATGTGAAACCCTACTGCAGACATTTCCTTTATAGTTTCTAAAGATTTTAAACAAAACCCATTTACCTTCCTAACCTGGTCAGAAATTTCTACCCAATGGGAGAGGTTTGCTGAGCAGCATTGCCTAGATACCACCCTCTCCCCCCACCTCCTATCTCCAATCACTCAGCTGGGGGCAAGGGAAATTCCAAGGCTATAGGTGTTTGTGTGTGGGATCACTCTATGGAGGCGCTGGCCCTTTGGTGGCTGGCATCCCAGACTGCTGCTGGGAGGGGATAGCTCTGAGGGAGGGTGCGGCTGCCTCCCAGGCATACACCCCCCAGCTGTGGGTGGGAGTTGATCGCTGGGGGCGGTGGGGAGAGGCTGCTCATGCATCTCCCAGGCCCACAGCGCAGGCCCTGGCTAGAAGCGGATCGCACCTGGGGAGGGGAAAGGTGCGGTACCTCCCAGGCCACTGCCTTGGTGTGGCTGGAAGCAGATTGTACTGGGGGTGTGCGGCTGCCTCCCAGGCCAATGGCCTGGGCTGGGGCTGGGAGTAGATCATATTGGCATTCACAGCCGCCTCCCAGGCTGACAGTCCGGGCCGCATGCTGCCTGCTGTCAGTGGCAGCCCTCCCAGGGACTGGGGGACTCCCGTGGGCCTGTGAGGACTGGGCGCCGCCATCTTGTGTCTATGGGAGCTGCCATTTTTGTCTTGGAGTTACGGTTAATTTGCACATTACTCTTTTATTAGATAGGATAATGAACTTATCAAATACTTTGTGAGAAATTGAAATCTTTATAATCTTTTCCATTAAACAAGCATACAAATTCTGGTTAAATTTTCTTTGAATTCTATTAACGTTTTATAATTTCCCTTTTAAAGATCTTATGCATCTTCTATTTGATTTATTCTTAAAGTGCTTTTATTTTGTTGTTGTTATTATAAATGATATCTTTATTTCTTTTCAATTTTTTAATGTATATAATTTTATTGATTGCAGAGAGGAAGGGAGAAGGAGAGAGAGAGAGAGAGAGAGAGAGAGAGAGAGAGAGAGAGAGAATGAATGAATTATGGAACAGCTGCCTCTTGCATGCCCCTTTTGGGATCGAGCCCAGAACCCAGGTATGTGCCCTTGACTAGAATAGAATCCAGAACCCTTCAGTAAGCAGGTTGATACTCTCTGAGCGAAACTGGTGAGGGATACATTTTTCTTTTAATTGTTCATGCATAGGAGTGTAATTACTAATTACTTTCCAATGCAAATCTGATGAATATATACCTTTGCTTAAAATTCTTCCTATGGTTTCCTTCCTTACTGCATGGAAAGTTCAAATAGCAATGGTCTTTCATGATTAGAAGCATTTCTGACTTTATACCATGCCTCATCTTCTGTAACTTCATATTTTGAGACTTGTGCTTTAGTTATATGGAATCTGTTATAAATCTGTGGACAAACTTTGCTTTTTAAAATAAGAGGTTTATTGAGACATAATTTACGTATCTCAATTTTTTTAAGCACAATTTAGTGATTTTTTGTATACTTAGTTTATTGGATTACCACTGCTATCTAAATCTAAAACATTTTCATCAACCTCAGAAGGAAGCCCTGTACTCATTAGCAGTCACTTCTCATTCCTCCTTTTATGCCCCAATCATTTGTCATCAGTAATCTATTTCCTTTTCTTTATAGATATGTCTATTCTGGGCATCTCATACAAATGTAATCAGATAATATGTGGCCTCTGTGTCTTGTTTCTTTCACTGGGCGTGTTTTCAAGTTTCATCTATGTTTTAGCATATATCTGTATACCATTCATTTTGTATGGTTGAATAATAAATTACATGGGTAGTATCACATTTTGTTTATCCATTCACCAGTTGATGGACATATAGGTTGTTTCCACTTTTTGGCTATTATGAATAATGCTATTATAAGCATTTCTGTACAAGTTTTTGTATGAATATTTTCATTTTTTCTAAGTGTATTTTTAGGAATAGTATTCCTGGACCATATGGTAACTCTATGTTTAAGTTTTTGAGACCTGCCAAAGTTTTCCAGAATGGCTGTCTCATTTTATATTCTCACTGGCAATATATGAGGGTTTCCAATTTCTTCACATCCCTGCCAACGCATTGACTTTTTTTATTATAGCCATCTTAGTGGGTATGAAGAGGTTTTGATTCAGATTTCCATGACTAATGTTGAACATCTTTTCATGTGCTTATTGGTCATTTGTATATCTCTTTGGAGAAATTTCTTTTTTTTACTTTCTTTTTTTAAATTTAATAAATCTTTATTGTTCAGATTATTACATTTGTTTCTCTTTTTTCCCCCCATAGTTCCCCTCCACCTGCTCCCACCCCTCCCTCTATCTTATCTCCCCCCACATTGTCCTCATCCATAGGTGTATGATTATTGTCCAGTCTCTCCCTGTACGCCCCTCACCCCTTTCCCAATTCTATTATATTCACCAGTTTATTCTGTTAATCAGATTTTTAATTCACTTTTTAGATTCACTTGTTGATAGATATGTATTTGTTGTTCATCATTTTTATCTTTTCCTTTTACTTATTCCTCTTCCTAAAGAGTACCTTTCAGCATTTCTTATAATATGTACTGGTTTAGTATTGATGAACTCCTTTAGCTTTTTCTTATCTGTGAAGCTCTTTATCTGCCCTTCAATTCTGAATGATAGCTTTGCTGGGTAGAGTATTCTCAGTTGTAGGTTCTTGCTATTCATCACTTTGAATATTTCTTGCCACTCCCATCTGGCCTGCATCATTTCTGTTGAGAAATCAGCTGACAATCATATGGGTGCTCCCTTGTAGGTAATTAACTTTTTCTTTTGCTGCTTTTAATATTCTCTCTTTGTCTTTTGCTCTTGGTATTTTAATTATGATGTGTCTTGGTGTAGTCCTCTTTGGATTCCTTTTATTTGGGGTTCTGTATGCTTCCTGGACTTGTGAGTCTATATCTTTCACCAGGTGGGGGAAGTTTTCAGTCATTATTTCTTCAAATAATTTTTCAGTATGTTGCTCTCTCTCTTCTTCTGGCACTCTCATAATTCTGGTGTTAGTAGGCTTGAAGTTGTCCCAAAGGCTCCTTACACTATCTTCACATTTCTGTATTCTTTTTTCTTTTTTCCTTTCCAGATGAGTGTTTTCTGCTTTTTGTATTTCAAATATTTGACTTGATTCTTGCCTTCCTCTAGTCTGTTGTTAGGTCTCTGTATAATATGTTTTATTTCAGTCAGTGTATTTTTAATTTCTAGTTGGTCCTTTTTCATCTTCTCGGGTCTTGCTAAATTTATCCATCTTTTCTAGGAATATCTTAAAAAACCTTATAAGCGTGGTTTTGAACTCTATATCCAGTCATTTGTTTTCCTCCATTTCTTTCGTTTGTGGTCTGTTCCTTTGTTTCTTCATTTTCACTATGCTGGAAGAACTTCTGTTCTGGAATCAGCCTTATGATGAAAGACTTGCAAAACTGCAAAAGGCTCTCTGTTCAGATTGGATAGGGTGGAGTCTCGAGGCTGAGCAGAGACAGCCTTGGCTTCCAGTCAGCCCAGCCCTATTCTGCCCCTGGGTCTCAAGTATCTCTGGTAAATAGGTAATCACTGTGGCCCTTTCAGTGCGCATGCTTGAGTGCTTCCAGACCTCTGCCTTTCCAGTTCCCTTGCACTCTGGGGCCCTTATGATTCTGGGTCCCCAGGATCTTGCCCGAAACTGGGATTCAATGCAGTTAGAAGTGGCACAGTTGGGAGGCTCTGTCTCCTGCCCACCAGAGAGAGCCAGCGGCACAATCAGCAGTCCGTCCTCTCTGCTCACCCCAGACTTTCGCCGCTCCCCTAAATTTCCATGCACTCTTCCCTTTTCACAGTCCAGACTCCTCTTCCCGGTATGAGTCTTGCCTGGAGCTGGGATTCAATGCCAAAGGATAAGGGGTTTCATGCAGTTGGGAGTTTCCATCTCCCTCCTGCCAGAGGAAGCCAGCCAGGTACACCACTGCCTGCTCTTTCCATGCGAGTGTCTTTGTACCTCAGTTTTTTGCAGCTTCTCCGAGTCTCTGTGAGCCCCTCTTTTTCCTTCTAGTTGTAGAATTTTCACTCAGCCAGCTTTCCTGTGGTTTTGGATGATGTCCATTCTGTCTTTTAGTTATAGTTTTAAAATTGTTGTGCGCGACAGCAGTTTAGGTGATGACCTATGCTGCCATCTTGTTTCGAGAAATTTATATTAAAATCTTTTGCCTTTCAGCCTGGCCAGCATGGTTCAGTGGTTGAGTGTCGACCTATGGACTAGGAGATCATGGTTTGATTCCCGGTTGAGGCATATGACTAGGTTGTGGGCTCAATCCCCAGTGTGATTCTCTCTCATTATTGATGTTTATCTCTCCTTCCCTCTTCTCATCAATAACAAATATATTAAAAAAATCTTTTGCCTTTTAAAAAATTGGATTAGTTATTTGATTATGGTTCAATGGTAAGGGTTTTTATAGAGTTTGGATACTAGATCTTTATCAGATATAGGATTTGTAAAAATCATCTCCAAATCATTGGGTTATTTCCTCACTTTTAAAATAGAGTTCTTTGAAGCACAAAAGTTTTAAATTTTGATGAATTACAATTTATTTTTTCTTTGTACTTTTGGTATTGTATCTAAAAAACCTAATTGAAGGTCACAAAGTTTTCCACCTTTGTTTTCTTCTAAGAGTTTTACAGTTTTAACTAGAGTCCTGGTGCATGAAAATTCATGCACTTGATGGGGTGGGGGTCCCTCAGCCGTGCCTGCACCCTCTCAGAAACCAGGAGCCCTCAGGAAATGTCCCACTGATTGCTGCAGTCTGGCCTCCCTCTGTGTTAGGCGACCTGTGGGCCCACCCCCATATTGTCCCTCTGCCACTGCTGGTCACTTCAGTCCCCTGATTGCAGTCCCCTCTCTCTGCCTCCTGGCACCTGCCTTGGCTGGTCTGTTGCCACCCACTCGCTGGCCCTGCGGGGCCCCCCCTTCCCCCACGGTCGTTCCTCTGATTGGTCGATTTGCATATTACGCTTTTATTATATAGGATTAGGTCTTTAATCTATTTTTGAGTCACTTTTTTGTATAGTATGAGGTAGAAGTTGGACTTCATTTACATGTGAATATTGCCACAGAGCCCTAATGAAAGGCCTATTTATCCATTCTTCATTGAATTGTTTTATCATTCTTGCAGGAAATCAGTTGACTATAAATATATGGGTGTATTTCTAGGCTCAATTCTATTCCATTGATTTGTATGTTTAACATATGCCAATACCACATTCTCTTGAGTGCAGTAGCTTCATAAGTTTTTAGATTAGAAAGTGTAAGTCCTCTAACTTTGTTCTTTTCAATATTGTTTAGGATATTTTGGTTTCCTTGCATTTGTGTGTGTGTGTGTGTGTGTGTGTGTTAATCCTCGCTGAAGGATATTTTTTTATTGATTATTAGAGAGCGTGGAATGGAGGGGGAGAGATACAGAGAGAGAAACATTGATGTGAGAGAAACACATGGATTGGGTGCCTACTACACATGCTCTGACCAGGATCCCAGGGATCTAGTCTGCAACCAAGATATGTGCCCTTGACCAGAATCGAATCTGGGACCCTTCAATTGATGGGCCAAAGCTCTATCCATTGAACCAAACCAGCTAGGGCATCTCTTACATTCCTAAATAAATTTTGGGAAGAGTTTGTTCAGTTCTGGAAAAAAAAAAAGATTTGATAAGGGTGTTAGGGGAATGTGTGTGTGTGTGTGTGTGTGTGTGTGTGTGTGTGTGTATTTTAATGGGAATAATGGGAATTTAGTGAGTACATGAGGAGTGTCACCATCTTAACAATTTATTCTTCCAGTTCATGAATGAGACTTGCCTTTGTATTTATTTAGATCTTTAATTTCTTTTTATGATGTTTTATAATTTTTGTTATATACATCTTTTATATCTTTTTAAAAATTTATTATTATTGATGTTATTGTCAATAGAATTATTTCCTTAGTTTATTTCTCAGATTGTTCATTGATATTGTGTAAACATACAGTTGAGTTTTATAGTAATGATCTTATATCCTAAAACTTCCTGAGCTTGTTTGTTAGCTCCAATACTGTGGATTTTTCAGGCTTTTTTATATAAAAGATCATGTCATTTACAAATAGAGATAATTTTACTTATTCTTTTTCTTTTTTCCTTTTTAAAAATGTTTTCATTGATTTCAGGGAGAAGAAAGGAGAGGGAGAGAACGACAGAAACATCAATGATGAGAGAATCATTGATTGGTTGCTCCTGCATGCCCCCTACTGGGGATTGGTTCCATAACCCGGGCATGTGTTCTGACCAGATACTGAACTCGAGACCTCATGGTTCATGGATAGATGCTCAACCTCGGTGGGGGCTTTGCTTTTAAGTGTATATGTGTTTATAATGATTATATTTTCATGCTAGATTATCCCTTTCATCATTACAAAATGTCCTTTCTTATCTTAGAACCTAATGTATCTGATATTAGTATAGCCTTTTCAGGTCTTTCTTCGGTTACTCTTTGTATAGTGTATATTTTACCATTCTTTTACTGTTAACCTATTTGTGTCTTTGAATTCTAAAGTTTCAAAGCTAATTTCTGGCTCTTTATTGATATTTCTACTTGATAAGATACAACTTTTATGTATTTCTTTTATTTTTTTAAGGTATGGCTTTAACTAGTTCTTTTGAATATATTTGTCATAGATGATTTAAAGTTCTTGCCTGGTATGACTAATACCTGGGTTTCTTCAGAGATAGTTCTCTGGATTACTTTTCCCATTCTCTGTAGTTCATCATTTCCTATAGTCCATAATTTCCTATGTCTTATAATTTTTTGTTGAGAATTGGACAGTTTAAATAATGTGGCAACTCTGGAAATCACATTTCTTCATTCTCCAGGATTTGTTATTTAGTGACTCTTTTGGTCTGATTATATAAAGTCTGAAAAAAAATAATTATTTTCCACCAAAATATCAGATAGATCTGATATTTTCTTGAACACCTGGAACCAGTAAGTCTTTTACCTTTTGCTGAGTGGCTTTCCATGTGAATTGGCGTGAGTTTCATGCTCTGATGCAGTTTACAATGTTAGCCTTTACATTTTTTTCTTGTGCAGAGTCTCAGATTCAGCCAGATGGGACTTGAGCTTTCTCAGATCTTTCCTAGTCAAACATAATGCCCTGTACATGTGTGTGACCTTCTGGATTCCCAGGAATGTGTCAGTTTTTCAGAGTTCTCTATAGACTTCTTATTCTCAATTTTTCTGTGTAAAGTCTTTTGATCATTCTCTCACTATTTCTATTTGCTATCACTGCCTAAGATACTGCAGTGTTATACAATTGCTGTTGATTGTTTTCAGCAAATGCTCTGAGATTGTGCTTTTCACACAGTGTGAGTTCTGAGTCAGGTCAAATAAAGACAAAGTCTGAAAATAGTTTTTCTTCTTTGTTATTATTTGTTTACTTATTTATTTTTTATTGTTTAAAATATTTTATATGTCTTCTTTTTCCCCCATTGGCCCCTCCCTAGCCACTCATCCCCCATGACAAGCCCCCACTACCCCAGTGTCCATGTCAGTTGTTTATGCTAATATGCATGCATACAAGTCCTTTGGTTACTCTCTAACATCCCCCCCCCCCCCCCTCACCACTCCCCCTCTCCCGGTCTTCCCTCTGAGTTTGACAGTCTGTTTGGTGTTTCTCTGTTTCTGAATCTTTTTTTATTCACCAGTTTATGTTGTTAATTATATTCCACAATTGAGTGAGATCATGAGAAAAAGAATAAGAGTTTTTCAGGAGAGCTTTCTGACAGGTCTGGTCATGACATTTTGGGCTCTTTGGTAAGTCCACGTCTTTTGTCTCCTCCATTATTTGCTAGGCTAGTAGTTTTTGCATTTACTGAGGTTATGAGCTGTATTTTTTAGAAGTACTATGGAACTGGGAGAGAACGGTGGGAATAGGACATTATTGAGATTTAGTCATTTTTCTTTAATAAAAGTTCTTCCAATTGTTGCAAACCTTTGGGTAATTTCCAGAGTTGTGAAAAAATTGATTTTGGCAATTTTTATGGAGGAACAGATTTTTGGAGGTCACCAATTTTCTATTTTGAAAGTGTCCCTCTATCCCCTGATTTTTTTTCTTTTTGGATCTTTGCCTAGGGACATGTTTCCACTAATTTTAGAGAGAGAGGAAAGGAGGGAGAGAGGGGAGAATGGGGGAGGGAGAGAGAGAGTTAGAGAGAGAAAGAAAAATCAGTGTGAGAAAAGAATATCAATTATTTTTCTTCCATACATGCCCCAACTGGGTATTGAACCTATAACCTAGATATGTGCTCTGACTAAGAATGGAAATGGAAACCTTTTGGTGTAGGGCAGTGGTCAGCAAACTGTGGCTTGTGAGCCACCTGTGGCTCTTTGGTCCCATGAGTGTGGCTCTTCCACAAAATACCACGGCTTGAATGAGTCTATTTTGAAGAAGTGACGTTAGAAGACGTTTACTGTTGATATTTGGCTCTGTTGACTGATGAGTTTGCTAATCATTGGTGTAAGGGATGGACATTCCAACCATATGAGCCACCCAGCCAGGCTCCACCTGATATTTTTACACCTGCTTTTTCCCTATGCCTCACTTTAACCCTTTGGAAACTACATTACATTCTCTCAAGATTCAGTTCATGTATCTATATGAATAATAGAGGAATATGCAAATTACCTGGGATGCCATCACAGTAACAGTAACGATCAGCAGGTGCCTGGAGCGACAAGGCTGGCAGGGGGGTTAGTGAGGGACAACCAAATGACTGAACAGCAGGCTGCGAGGGTCAACCAGGGTGGCAGGGGGGGCAGTAGGGGGCGACCAGGTTGGCGAGGGGGGGGGGCAGTAAGGGGAGATCAGGCAGGCAGGCAGGTGAGCAGTTAGGAGCCAGCAGTTCTCGATTGTGAGAGGGATGTCCAACTGCCTGTTTAGGCCCAATCCCTGGGATTGGGCCTAAACAGGCAGTTGGACATTCCCTGAGGGGTCCTGGATTAGAAAGGGTGCAGGCTGGGCTGAGGGGGACTCTCGCCCCGTGCAAGAATTTCATGCACTGCCGTGTGTGTGTGTGTGTGTGTGTGTGTGTGTGTGTGTGTGTGTGTGTAGTTGTTTTTAATCTTCACCCCAGGATATTTTTCCATTGATTTTTATTTTTTACTTTTATTATTACTTTTTTAAAATATATTTTATTGATTTCAGAGAGAAAGGGGGAGGGAAAGAGAGATAGAAACATCCATGATGAGAGAGCATCTTGGATCAGCTGCCTCCTGCATGCCCTCTCCTGGGGATTGAGCCCACAACCCAGGCATGCGTCCTTGGCTGGAATCAAACCTGGGGCACTTCATTCCGCTAGCTAA
>PVJN01018491.1:0-38843 GCA_004026805.1 Lasiurus borealis
CAGTTTAAATTATTTCTTTAAAAAAACACAGATATTTGTTTCATTTCTTTTAAATATTTTTCCTTGTTCTGCTTTTATCTTTATTGCTTATTTCCTTCTATTTACTTGAGTTTATGTTTTATTTATTTTTTTCTAGTTCTTAAGGTAGGAACTAAAGTTATTGACATGAGTTTTATAATGGAAGGTATAAAGTTAACTATAAATTTAGCTATAAATTTTCTTCTCAGCACTGCTTTGGCTGTGTCCCACATATTTTGATATACTGTATTTTATTTTCATTTAGGTTCAAATATTTTTGTTTCCTTTAGGACTTTCCTATGAATAATTTGTAAATGTCTTTGAAAGTTTCCAGATATTTAGAGACTTTGTTCTCTTGTCTTTCTGCTGTTCATTTCTAGTTTGATTCTATTTAAGTCAGATTACATATTCTGTATGATTTCAATATGTTTAAAATTTTGAGTTTTGTTTTATGGTCTATCTTGGCGAATGTTTCATGGGTAATTGCAAAAATATACATATACTATGTATATAATATTTTTATTAAATAGAATATTCTATCTATATCAATTAAATTCTTTTAGAGTTTCCTATTGTTCACATTTGAATCCTTGCTGACTTTCTGCCTTTAGTCCTGTCTGTTGATGAGAGCAGGTGTAGAAGTTCTCAACTGAATTGGTGAATTTGTCAGGTTTTCTCTTTAACTCTGTCAGCATTTGTTTTATGGATTTTGAATCTCACCTCTCTGGTGCTTCCAGTGTCTCTGATATCCTTGGACAGCGTTGAAGAATCTCAAGACAATAAAATCAAAGAGCTTCCTGGACCAGACCACCTGGGGTAGGGTCTCTCCAGAAAAAGTCTCCAAATGACTGCAATGGTGCATTATCTTCTTCTGAATATATTCAAGCCAGGCCTCTTGAGAATGCAGTATCAAGGCCCTAGTTTTAATATGTTTTTTCTCTCTTTTTTAAAAACATTTATTTTTATTGATTTCAGAAATGAAGGGAGAGGGAGTAGGAGATAGAAGCATCAATGAAAGATTATCATTGATTGGCTGCCTCCTGCACACCCCCCTACTGAGGGTTGAGCCCACAACCCTGGCATGAGCCTTTGACTGGAATCAAACCATGAACTCCAGTTCATAGGTCAATGCTCAACAACTGGGCCACACCCGCTAGGCTGCTCTCTCTCTTTCCTAAGGCTAAATTACAAACAAATTGTGTCTATTCTCTTGTCCTTCAAATCTTAAGTTTTCTTTCATAGTAAATAGGGACCAGTAGTTGTAGTAATAGTAATTATCACTTGTTATTGCCCTTCACCAGACTCTAGAATGTTATAATGGTTTTATTCTAAATGCCATGCAATGAAGGATATTAAAATGTCAATGAAATAAATTGCAATGATCATGCTTATAATCTAATTATATCTAATAAAAGAATAATATGCAAATTAACTATACCTGCAAGCCATGCCTACCAGCCAATCAGGAGTGAGTATGCAAATGAACCCAACAAAGATGAGTGAGTAAGAGGCTTGGGTTTCCCTGGCAATGGATAAAGCCAAGTGTTCCACACTCCTTGGCAGGCCCAGGCCTCCACTCAAGGTTACAAAGTTTCAATTATAGAAAATAAATAAATCCCAACAAAAATTGCTGTGGCCATGGAGCAAGCAGGAGGCTTGGCTTCACCCAAGGCTAAAAGTTTCAATTATAGAACATAAATAAATCCCAGATACCAGGGCCTCCACTTGGGTTGCTGAAGGGCATGGCCAGACTGAAAACCACCACAGGCCCCTTGCCCAGGCTGCCCCACACCCCAAGGGAAAACCCCATGCTGATCCAAGACACCCTTCAGGGCAAACCAGTCAGCCCCCACCTGTGCACCAGGCCTCTACCCTATCTATAAAAGAGTAATGTGCAAATTGACCATCACTCCAACACACAAGATGGCTGCCCCCATGTGGTCAAATATGACTGCCCCCATGATGGCCATCATGGGAGGACAGTTGGGAGGGACCAGGCCTGCAAGGGAGAGCAGTTGTGGGTGATCAGGCCAGCAGGGGAGGGAAGTTGGGGGCAACTAGGCCTGTAGGTAAGGGCATTTTGGGTGACACAGGCATGCTGGTGCAAGCAGTTGGGGGGAACCAGGCCTTCAGGGGAGGGCAGTTAGGAGTGACCATGATTGCAGGGAAGGGCATAGGGACAATCAGGCTGTCAGGGATGTGGTTAGGTAGTGATCAGTTTGGCAGGCAGAAGCGATTAGGGGCAATCAGGAAGGCAGGCAGGTGAGCAGTTGGGAGCCAGTAGTCCTGGATTATGAGAGGGATTCCAACTGCCCACTTAAGTAGGATCCGGCCTAAACAGGCAGTTGGACATATTTCGAGAGGTCCCAGATTGGATAGGGTGCAGGCTGGGCTGAAGGATCCCCCCGCACCCTCCCCCCTCCCCCGATCCCCTGGTGCACCAGGCCTCTAGTATATTTATAAGTGTCTCTGCACAGGTGTCTAAATGACTTACCCTTCTTTGAAGTAGAAATAAACTTTCTACCATAGTCATTCCATATCTGTGGAAGATCATAACATTTGTTTGTTTACATTAAGGTATAGTTTGTTGTGTGTTAAAATAAGTTTATATTCTACCATCTATTGTCATACTTTTAGTAACTATTTTTTTTAAAGTTATACTTTATCATGCACTTGTGATCCATCTTGCCTTGGTGTAAATATTTCTAAAAAACAAACTTTGACAAAACTATTTTTAGTTTTAATCAACTTAAATCCAGACAGCAAATAATGCCTGCCATATAACTACCCATCATTTGTGGGATCAAAATTATGTACACTTTAAGTTCTGTCATATTTCTCCAAAAGTAGTTTGTTGTGGAACACCACAGAATAAATAAAGTGAAGATGAAACAAGCGCTGTGAAAGCAGGGGGACGTCTCGCTGAATGGTTCGGAGTATTGACCCGGCTTCGGCTAGTGTAAATGAATAAGGAAATCTATTTCTTCTCCTCCTGTTTCTGTCACATCGCCTGTGAGAATCTAATTCACATTCGGAGTCTGAAATGGAACATAAAAATAGAGCTCTGTTTGGCTTCTGCTGTGTCAGATAATTACTTTCAAAATTCTGTAACTGAAATCCAATTGGGATTGGAACTGTGTTTTTGCTCCTGAGAAACAGCACTTCTGTCGTGTGCGGCGACGGGCTCTGACTGATTCTGCTGGAAGTTACCTTTCTGCTTAGTGAGCCTGAGTGACCGGTCTGTCCGGTTATGAGTGATGGGAAAGCTGGTAAGGGAAAAAGAAAAAGTTAGAAAGCGCACATGTATTTACATAGAACAAATATTACCGAACATGAACATGTATGCATTATGTATTTACTAGGATGGAAGAAAAATATTACCAAAGGGTGGGCTACAAGGAGGTTTACCATTGTTTGTATGGAAAATAATGTGATAATTCATAAATAATAATACAAGAATAAACTCTGCATTTCATGTACTCATTTGGTTTGAATATAAAAAATATACAACTTTAAAAAAATATTATTTTAACCTCACTCAAGGATCTGTTTATTGATTTTTAGAGAGAGAGAGGAGGGGGGGTGGGAAGGGAAGAAAGAGAGACCAAAATAAAACAAAAAAAAAAACAAACAACATATCCATGTGAGAGAGAAACATCAATTGGTGAACTCTGTATGTGCCCCCACGATACCCCCAAGATCAAACAGGCAACCTAGGTATGTGCCTGTCCTCAAATCGAACTTTTTTGGCTTGTGGGACAATGCTCTGAACAACCTGGGCAGGGCAATTAACGATTTTTCTTCCCTCCTAGTAAATACATAATACATGTTCATAGTGTGTGTGTGTGGTGTACGGTCTACAAATATCATTAGTCTCACATCTCTAACATCTGTGCCTGGCATCTGGTACATTTCATTGTTTACCACCAGAAACAGTGCCACGTAATTTTCAAATGAGGGAACTAACTTTGATGCATGGTCTGAGTTAGAAATTTATGTTTCTAACCAAAACCTCTCTTCTGAGCACGAGACTGCTATAGGTATTATAAATGTCAATTATAAGTGTGGAGGCTTTGTTACCATCTCAGATTAACCTGGATAAAACCGACCTCCAAGCCTTTCTCCTCACAGAAGAGAGGTTATACCTGGTTTCTCTGAAGAAGTTTCTTATCAGTAATCACACCTCCATCCACTCAAGTGTTCAAGCCACCTACCTGGTGATCATTCTTGACACCTCTTTATACTTACCTCTCCATAAACCCCGTCTGTTAGTGAGTGCTGGCAGCCCCTCATCTAAAATGTATCTCATATCCGTCTAGTCCTCTTCATCTCAACCCTCCCCGCCCTATTTTATTCTGTCATAATCTCCCACCCTAAATACATACTGCACAAGTGTCCTAATTGATATCCCACTTCTCTTGCACTGTTTACACTCTTCCCGATCTGGAGGCCAGATTGATCCTTTTTAAACAGAATTCTGGCCTCATCATTCTAGGCCTTAAAATCCTTTTGTGGCTTTCAAGTGCATTGAGATGAAATCCCCGGTCTGTGTACACACGCTAAACGGCACGGTCGCCTCTGGATGATTCCCAGCTTCCTTAGCTTCAACTCCTTTCAGCTCTCTCAGCTCCCCCGGCTTTTTACCTCCTCTCACGGAAACATCTGTTGTTCCTCCAAACCTTCCAAATTACAATGTCTCAGTGGGCTTTGTATCAACAGCTGGAACCCTCACTGGATTCTAAACTTCTTCGATGCAGGTATGCTCCATCTTTTATTCATCATGTGCCTCTGGATAGGCAGCAGATAGCCAAGTACTGGGACATAATATATAATCTATTGTCATTGAATAAAAGAATGAAGGAAAAAGAAAGGAAGGAAGGAGGGAAAGAAGGAGGGAAGGAAGGAAGGAAGGAAGGAAGGAAGGAAGGAAGGAAGGAAGGAAGGAAGGAAGGAAGGAAGGGAGGGAAGGGGGAAGGTAGGGAGGGAGGAAGGGAAGGAAGGAAAACATTCTCATAATTTACATACATAGTAAAAGGGAGAACCAGAAATTAAGCACAGACCTGATTTTTATGGTTTCTGATTTCATCTCTTATATGATATTGATTAGAAAAGCTTAAGGTCAGATTTCTGAAAAATCTGGGATATTTAGCAAGGGGACTAAAGAAGACTCAAGGGCTAGTGGGGGATATTCTGACTGTGTATTCATCCCATGAAAAAGCCTGGAATATAGTTGAAATAAAAAATAGTTCAATGGGCCGAGTGAGATTGACATTTACGGTAATTGTGTATATATTATTATTATTATTATTATTATTATTATTATTAAAAAATAATAATAATGCAATTATATACACTGAGTGGCCAGATGATTATGATCTCTGAACGCATAATAATCTGGCCACTCAGTGTATATCTTATACAATAAAAGGCTAATACGCAAATTGACCTCTTGACCAGGAGTTCAACCAGCAGGCAAGCTGGCCAACCACTCATGTCCCCTCTCCCTGGCAGCTGGCCAGACCCCACCCATGCACGATCTCATGTACTGGGCTTTCAATATATATATTACACACACACACACATGCATACACACACACACACACACACACACACACACACACACACACTTATATACTGAGTGATCAGATTATTATATATTCAGATATCATAATAATCTGGCCACTCAGTGTATAGTTGTGTCAAATACCTTGCATGTGAGATCACCATGTGCTTTTTTCTTTCATCCTGTAGTGCACTGCATCACACTGATTTGTATATGCTGAATCTTCCTTGTATCCCAAACTCCTTTTATGAGGCCAGTATCAACCTGATACTAGGCAAAGACACCCCTCAAAAAAGTTACTGGCCAATATTCCTGATGAATATAGATGCAAAAATCCTCAACATAATATTAGCCAACAAAATTTGGTGACATACTAAAATGATCAAACCTGCCAAGACCGGTTTGGCTCAGTGGATAGAGCATCGGCCTCCAGACTAAAGGGTCCCAAGTTCGATTCCGGTCGGGGGCATGGACCTTACTTGCGGGCAAATCTCCAGTGTGGGACATGCAGGAGGCGACTGATCGATGTCTCTCTCTCATTGATGTTTCTGACTTTCTAACCCTCTCTCTTCCTCTCTGTAAAAAAAATCAATAAAATATATTAAAAAACAAAACAAACCTCATGTTATCAACATCTCATTGATAAAAATAAAAAAATATGAGAGCAGCACTTAAGAATCTGAGTATATGTTTTTCATATATATAGCAAAGTTCTTTTGAATTTCTTATTGCCCCTTGGAATTGGCTTTTTAATTGACTCCTGTGTTGAGTACTTCCTAGTTGACCTCATAATTGGCAACTGACATATATAAACTGTGATTACAAATGTATTATTATTAATAATCACTACAGTTGTGATATCCACTATTTATTAATTATTCATGCTTTGAACTATTTAAATACTTAAGATGCATGAATTCATATCTACTATAATTTTCACTTTACAGATAAAATAACTGACACCCAGTGAGTTTAAGTAACTTGCCTAAGCACATACAACCAGCAAATGGAACAGTCAGAATTTTGGGATGGAGTCTGGCTTCAGAAGCATGAGAGATTAATATTTTAAAGGAATCACTTTATGACAGTTAGGGGAAAGAACTTCCATTGTAATTTTAGAGCAGTGCAGACTGCTTCCTTAGATGCTTGAACTCATTCAGAACCCAGAAAGGTGGAGAAATGACAAACATGATTCAGATGGTTAACCTTCCCTCCAAACAAGTCTTTTACCATTTATTGAAAATGTATTGACACTCTCATAACTAGTCCCTATCCTTAACTGAAAGTGTCTAAAAGCTCAGGTAATAGAAAGAAGCAGGAAATGCCTTGCAAAATGAGGAGATATAAATACATTTTAAAGTCAATTCCAAAAAGTTCAAAATTCCAAAAGAATTCAAATTTCTCCATTAAGAGTAAGTCACTATTTCAGATTGCGACCAAAATTTAGTGGAAGTTAGAGTCATTGTTGCACATGATCCTTTATTCATTCCATTATGGTTTTGATATTTAAATTATATGAGATTATCTATCTTATATCACTTTAGTGCTTAACATCAACCTTATCAATGACAAAGCAATAATGTGTAATCTGGTAAGAAGCACATTTTACTATAAAGCCCATGCAGTTGGGCAGATGGATCCCATGACTGTAGATGCTAAGTGTAAATTTGAATGTATATAAATTAATGTAAATTAGCAGCATTCACTTCCCAAATTTAAAAACTATCCCCAGAATATACGCTTAGATAAAAAATGTTTTAAAAACAATATTCAACTTTCTTTTCCATTAAAAACTTCAAATTAAAATTTTATTTTTACCATAATGTAATGATCTAAATGAATTAACTGACAGAAATTCCACCAAATATTTTGCAAGTATGAATTTTCCCTTTTTATCTCATCATCTCACTATGGCTTTCTTAAAAAAGTATATCTATATGTCTCCAAAATCAACAAATTGCAACCTCAGCTGCAGTTGCTTGGTTACTTGTTTTAGCACCCGGAGTAATAGGATATTTGAGGGTTTAAAAATAACAGAGGTCCATTTTTTCCCACTGCTTATTCTATGCCTGATTATAAGCAAAATGGTAAGCACAGTCTAACAGGATTTTCCATGAGCATTATCTGCCTGTATTTTCCAGCATATAAGATGACTGTTTAACCCAGAAAATCTTCTCAAAAGTCAGGGGTCATCTTATATGCCAAGTGTCATCTTATAGGGTGAGTATATCCCAAACTATTTTATCTGGAAAAGTTGGGGGTCGTCTTATACGCCCAGTCATCTTTATACACTGGAAAATATGGGTAATTGTAGGCAATGAACAGTAGATATTAAGAGAGAGATTTGGAGAGATTCCACAAACTGGTAAATATTAATGAGTGCTTTACCCAATTAAAATAATTACCTGTCTGACAACACTTCTAACATAATTATTTTAGATTGTTTTTTAAAAAATATATATATTTTTTAATTTTTTAGGCATTTGTTAGAGGAGATATCTTTTAAATTGATTTACTTTTTGTCATCTAATCTTGAATTTTTGTCTGTCATTCAATATTTTACTTTCTCTTTTCTCTTTTTTCACTAGATTCTTTTAGGTCTCATGACAAACTTAATTTTCCTACTTTGTTATATAGTACTAGAGGCCTGGTGCATGAAAATTCATGCACTAGAAGGGGAGTCTCTCAATCTGGCCTGCCCCCTCCCTCTCACTGTCTAGGAGGCCTCATGGGCAGGGGGCAACCGGGTGATCAGGGGAAGGAGATGCCCCATCACACCTCTGCTGCTGCCACTGCCAGCAGCACAAGCCTCAGCTGGCCCTGGGTTACCTGAGCCTGGGGCCAGCCCTGGGCTGCTGGGGGGATGAATGGACTGGAGGACTCTGGAGGCAGGTGGGCGGAGTGGCCAGGCCACTCTGCTGGTGGGCTCAACCACTCCTCCCTCCTGCCTCCCTAGTAGGGCTTCGGGACTGCGTGCAATCATCTTGTGGCTGTGGGTTTTGCCATCTTTGAGGGCATGACAGTTAATTAGCATATTCCTTCCTTATCGGCTGTGGGTACCACCATCTTTGTGATAGGATGAGGGTCAATTAGCATATTCCCTCTTTATTAGATAGGATTAGATCCAAGGTTGGCACACACTAATTTAGCCTTTGTTTGCTTCCTTTCACTTCTCTTAACTTCATTTCACTCTTGGAGTCATGGCCCAGCTGTAGAGGTGGCATCATTAAGTCCTTTTGATAACATTGTAATTAGCTAGTTATTAACATCAGGAAATGAGCTGGATATTATGGGCATGTCATTTGGGTAGCTTCACTAGGAAGCTATAACTTGCACTTCACAGGGAACCACCAGACTATTCCCTGCAAAACACTGGAGGAAGGAGCCAACAAAGGCAAGAGAGAGGCATGCCCAGTAAAGTTAGGATAATGTATGAAGGTATTTGTTTGTCAATCACAACTGGGAACAAAATTTATTGGCAAGAATGGGCATGGCCAGTGCAAGCACTTGAAAATTTGGGAATATTTTATCTTCTAACCCAGTGTTCAGCCAACTGCAGCTCATGAGCCACATGCAGCTTACGAGCCACTGTTTGCCTCTCTGTTGACTAATGAGTTTGCTGACCACTGTCCTAAACAAATAAATTATCTCTCTTGTACTCTTGGCTTCCTTGTGTCCACTCGTATTTCCTCCATAGTCATGTGGACCTGCGGACTCTGCATGCAATTGACTGATGGACGACATACAATAGGGTAACACAAATTAAACTAGCCTGATGCTTTTATGGACTGTGCATACATGGAAAGGAAATTCTCTATACTGGCTCTTATTTTAGTTCTTCTAAAACTCCAGCTATACTTTTATGACTCAACTAAGGGAAATTGGACTTTAGAAACTCAGAGATTTAATTCCATGGAAAAAAAGATTTCCATAATATTGCATCCACCAAAGCGAGTTTCAGAAAATTCCATTTCTAGGGAAATAGCAAGAATTCCACTTCCTCTAGCAACCAGGAAACAAGAGGCCCTTTTCACACTGGTAACAATTTGTGAAAAGCCACTTTAAGAAGTAATCACAAGAAGAGCAGGAAGTTTACTGCTAAAGAATTCTGGAGAAACAGAATTTAGTGCTAATGTACAATGTCACAGAAAGCATATATTTTTACTTTTAAATGTTCATAATATGATGAAAGTTATTGATTCCAATATTTATATGTAATACATTGTTTTGATTTCCAACTGTAATACAATAATGGTCAATTATATCCTTTTGGAAGGCATACAAGGTATTTTCTTACATGTACAAAGTTTTTTATATCAATTATTTTAATGCTTAAAAATATTAGATTTATTGCATCGATGATTTTGAAATTATAGCTCATTAAATTGTGAACAAATAAAAATGGGATTTTATTTCAATTCTCTGACAATAATACATAGTGAAATTTTAATACTCAATGTGCAGTGTATGGTTAAGTGGCTAAGTGTCTGTGTATTTCAATGAGGACATGGGGGTGTTAGAGTTTAAATATATGATATCAGGAGGATTGAGGAAGTTATTTTGGAATTGGAAGGAACCTAAAGCATGTTATTTCTTCTCTTCACCATTGTTTCATTTAAGGTTATTTTATTTTTCTATTTTTAGGTAGTGTTAAAGTCCCATATATTCAAGGAGTTTGGTTGTAGCTATGTAGGTCAGACTAAAACATATTATTTTCATTTTAATAAATTTGCTTTTAAAAATGTAGATGAAGCAGCACAGCTGATGTGGCTCAGTGGTTGAGCATTGCCCTGTGAATCAGGAGATCATGGTTCCATTCCTGGTCAGGGCACATGCCTAGATTGCGGGTTTGATCCCCAATGTGAGGTATGCTGGAGGCAGCTGATCAATGACCCTATCATCATTGATGTTTCTCTCTATCTCTCTCTCCCTTGTCCTTCCTCTCTAAAATCAATAAAACTATATTTAAAAAAATATATATGTGAAGCAATTGCTCTATTTTTATAAAATCAAAGTTATCAAATGTGTGTAGCAATATGGGGACTACAAAAAAAATACTCAGTGTATGTAATAAAGAAGTCTGGCCTATTGACATTTTTATATCAGTATCAACACACCAGGACCATCTTAATTTAGAAATAATTGTACGCTTTTATTTTTAGCATTCTCTATTGACTTTTTTTCCTTATGCATTTCTTAATTGATTATTTAATCTAACACAGTCTTAAAAGTGGACCATAGAGAAAAAGCTGAAGCCTAAAGATTTTTTTCTTATCATTTTGTTGTGGTAATTACTTAAAAAGTAGAAGAATGCTGTTTTGACTATTTATGAAAGCTGTAAATCTTTCTCTTCTAAAGAGACTGACTGATAGGAAATTTATATTCTAGTTCTTAATGTTTACAAGAGCATTGCTCTCATATTAATGTGGCAAGTATTTTGCACTGATTTTTGAAATATAAAAAAAATGAATTAAGTAAAGTTCAGGAGCTCATTCATTATGGCTGAGTTCCTGAACTTTACTGAAAATCACTGTATATATGTCGGGATTATGTTAGTTGTGGCATGTTAGGATACAGTAATTATAGATGCACTTTGTTTTTTATTTCACAAGTAATGAATGTGTTTGTTGTAGAAATATTGAAAAATGCAGAAAAAATAAAGAAGAATTTAAAACTCATTATCTGTATTATATTTCAAAATGTTTTATTAACAGTTTAAGCCATTGTAGAGTTTTCTCTCTATGTATATTTACATTGAACAATAGTATAATGTAAACCCAAATAATTACTTTTAAAAACTTGTATAATTATCTTCTAATTACTAAGTATATTGCTACAATAGCATTCTCAGTTGCTAGACAACATTTTATTTTAAAACAATCCATAATTTTTCTATTCATTATTTAACATTTTGTTTTCAATATTATATAGAATAATGCAATAAATCTAATTATATACCCAACATTGTCATCCAGCTTTGATTTTATTTTAATTTTGCACTTGACACTTTTAAAATATCAAGAATTGGCCAAAACCAGTTTGGCTCAGTGGATAGAGCATCGGCCTGTGGACCTAAAGTTCCCAGGTTCAGTTCCGGTCAAGGGCATGTAGCTTGGTTGTGGGCACATCTCCAGAAGAGGGCGTGCAGGAGGTAACTGATTGATGTTCCTCTCTCATCGATGTTTCTAACTTTCTATCCCTCTCCCTTCCTCTCTGTAAAAAAATCAATAAAATATAAATAAATGAATGAATTAATTAATTAATTAAAATAAATAAAATAAAATAAAATATCAGAATTGTATTATGACCCGAGACAGGTGTCAATGACTTTAATCAGTGCAGATTGAAAAGTCAGATCTCCTACACATGAACAGCTTACTAGCTATATAACCTTTGGCAAAGTATTTAACAATTTGTCATGGGAAGGGTGGTTAGCGCTCTTTTTGAAATTAGTAAAGTGAAAGAAAGAATGGTAAGAATGAATCTGGTATGGTGGAAGGACAATGCCTGGGGCAGGTGAAACTGTTGATGAGACACAGTATAGAAACTTAAGACATAAGCTACACAACAGGCTGGGGGTTCCAGTTAGTTTAAGAACGCACTGTAAAATTTAAAGTGAAGGGGGGATTTGGAAATATATATGATAAAATTTTTAAATGGCAAGAAAAGACAAGTGCATAAAGGCAAATATGCTTTTGTTCAATAATTTTGTAAATGATTTTGTAAAATTAAAATTACTGTCTCAAGAGGTGTTCATAGTATGCAGTATAATAAATTAGTATTTATCTATGTCACTGTATATAAATCTTTATTCTCCTTTTAGATTTTAATATCAAACATCACAGTATTTTATTCACTATTAATGTTCAATACATGATTAATATTTAATAATTCTCATACATTTAAAAATATAGGTCAATTAATTTTTATGGATGTTTGTACCCTAGTAACCACTCCCTTAACCAAGGTGTAGAGATACATTGTTCAATACTGTAGCAAGTGTCTTCTGAACATTTGAAGTGTTGCTAGTTCAGACTGAGATTTTCTGTAATTTAAAAGGTGCATCAGGGCTTGCTCAGTTGATTGGAGCATTGTCCCATAAACAAAACAAAAAAAAATGTTTGTTTCATCCCTGTTCTGGGAGTGTACAAGAGGCAACTGATTGATGTTTCTCTCTCACATAAATCTCTCTCTCTCTCTCTTTCTCTCTGTCTCTCTGTATTCATCTCTCTCTTCCTAAAATCAATAAAAACATATACTTGAATGAGGATAAATAAATAAAGGTGTATTAGATTTTAAAGACAAAATGAAATAATAATCTCATTAACATTTTTAATTTTGATTATAAGAATAATGATATTTTAGATATAGTAGGCTAAGTTAATATATTATTAAAATGATGTTTACTTGCTATTTTTAAAATATTTTGAAAGCAGCTGGTGGAAAATTTTAAACTGTCTATGTGGCTTGGGTGAGTTTTCAGTTGCTAGAGATCATTGCTAAATTCCTAGGTAGTATTTGAATTTTTATTGCACATCTATTTGGGCTCACCTGAATTTACTTGTCAGATCATTGAAAGGTGAATTCTTGGCTTTCAGAGAATGAAAACGTTTTAAATCTTTCCTACTTATATCTGAACTATGAATTTTGGAAGTATCATACTTTCTTAATTTTGCATCCTATTGAGTTTAGTTTTTGTGTAGAATTTTTCCAATTAAACATATTATTTTTAAAATCATAAATTTGCTCAAAACAATGTAGAATATTATGCTCATGGTACATAATTAAAATTTACTAATGACTGCTGAATAAATAAATAAATGAAATGTTGAAGTACAAAACTTCAAAATATAATATTTTTACTCATGCATAAAATGAAGAAAATAATGGCTGCCTGTATGATTTTTTGTATATAATGGACACAGTATTGTGTCTGGCAAAGAGTACGCACTCAATAAATAACACAGAGCATTTTAATGTCAGTATCGTATAATTTAAATTGCATAAAAAGCACATTACTACAAAGTATATTTTTTATTTTATTGTTTTTTCCTTTATTGATTAAGATATTACATATGTGTCCTTATACCTTCATTGCCCCCCCCCCCCCCTTTACGGCCTTACCTCCCCACCGTGTCTGTGCCCATTAGTTGTGCTTATATGCATGCATACAAGTCCTTTGATTGATCTCTCCCCTTCCCCCCTACTCACCCCTGCCTTCCCTCTGAGTTCTGACGCATGCTTCTCTCTCTCTGGATCTGGTTTTGTTCATCAGTTTATGTTGTTCATTATATTCCATAAATATGTAGATCATGTGCTATTTATCTTTCTCTGATGGACTTATTTCACTTAGCATTATACTCTCCAGTTCCATCTATGCTATTGCAAATGGTAGAAATTCCTTCCTTTTCACAGCAGCATGTATTCCATTGCATAGCTGTACCGTACCACAGATTAGAAAATCCACTCATCTGCTGATGGTCACTTAGGCTATTTCCAAATCTTAACTATGGTGTATTGTGCCGCTATGAACATAGAGGTGCATATATCCTTTCTGATTGGTGTTTCTAGTTTCTTGGGATATATTCCTAGAAGTGGGATCACTGGATCAAATGGGAGTTCCATTTTTAGTTTTTTTGAGGAAACTCCATACTGTTCTCCACAGTGGCTACACCAGTCTGCATTCCCACCAGCAGTAGCACAAAAGTACTCTTATTCTGAAATCCCCTAGTAAGTGTTTCCTTGTCTTATACATTTAAAGTGGGATGTCATTGTTTGTACTCAACGATATGACATTATGTTCCTGTGCCAAGGCGACCATGATACACATGGATAGAGTACACAGTTCATAACGGGCTATTTAACAAATGAAACAGAATGATCCCTAAGATCCTGTGAGAGTGGCAGAGAGGGGGGGGCAGCAGTGACAGGATTGCCTGCAGCCCCACCGGGTGAATGAGCTTTTGTTGGCTGAACGCCTGTTTGGCGTTGTCACCTAGGAATTCCCAGTTGAAAGGGTATTACGTTTGGAATGGAAGAGCCACATCTCCCGGGTTATAGTGAGAGATGCTTATTTAAAATCTAGTCATGGGTTTCTTTTTCCTTCACTCTTGCTGCTTTGAAAGTTGAAAGCACCTCATATATTAATATGTACATATATAAGTTTTATGAATGTTAATTTATGCCTTTCATGGTTTTATTACGTCTGATCCATTCTTTCCGCATCCATCACTCTCTATAGAACTCATTCAGGAGGTTAAGAGACTTATCTAAGTGAGCCTTATGAATAAATGGTGGGATCGGGATGTGAACGGAAGCCTGTCAGACTCAATGTCGTGCTCTTTCCGCTGTTGAATCCCTCCTTCCTGTTACGTATGGGCACACAGCAGATGAATTTATAATTCTGATGCATAAACCTCAAAACTCTCAAAAAGGTTTTATCAGGATCTGTCCCTATTAATTAGGCAGAAGCAACGTTAATGCAGCTTAGAGCAACAAAGAACATTCATTCAAATACATTTTGCATTTGTAAACCAGATGTCACTTTTAAATGTCTTAGACTACACAAAATTTTAAACCACTGTCAAGAACACAAAGACATTTGGTGAAATTAGAATATTTAAATCAACAATTATTGATGCATTATTGCTATATAGGCAACACAAAGTAAAAAGATCCAGTCCTTTAATGTCCCGACCCACGGGTTAAGTCAACAAGGACCCTAGAAGGGGAGTGGGGATGAAAGGGACAAGAGACACAAGGAATGGAGACAAGACAAAGTTCTGATCGAGTCTCATTTATTCAGCAGTAGATCAGGGTATTTATATGGAGAAGGAGGAATGAGGAAGTTAGCGAAAATTCCTAGCCCTAAGGCTAAACGCCTGGCTTACAGGAGATAGGGAAAGAGATAAGGTTTGGGGTAATAGAAACCTAGCCCGAGGTTAGTGCTAACATGGCCGGCACTTACTACAAGATGGCTGTCAAGCACAACAAGTTTCCCAGACTTTAAAAGCTGTCCTGCTAAACTGAGAAAGGTCTGAAGGATTAGCCAGGTGTAGAGGGACATGCCTATGCAGAGCTTTTTCAGAACTAGACTATGAATGATTTCCTTCGTTAAGAATGAGGTTTGAACACAGCACCACTTGTAAGTTAGGGATAATGCTATCCTCCTCATTTTACAGTGGAGGAAACTGAGTCACAAGGAATTTAATAAAGTAACTTATTCCAGCTCCCAGGACAAATAAGCATAGCATTTTCCTGGAAATTCAGTAAACCTGTCATCAGATCTAGACTGTTGACTGCCATTCCGCTAATGTCACCTCCTCTGTAGTGTGATACAGCCTCGAGGACATGGCTTTTTCTTCCATAAATCTGGATTTGCTTGGTCACAACCCACTAGCTTAGACTGAACCACATGAAAGTCCATTTTGTCCTCCCTCGGTGCCATGGAAAGGTGTGCTCTTTCACTTTTGCATTAATATGCCCCATGCCCATCTAATGTTTGAATTTAAAATAGATTTTAAAACCAGGATATATCTTTCCTTTGCAGAGAAGAGTTTAAATGATTTTAAACATGAGGAAATATGTATTCTAGACAGGAGAGATATAGCATTTTTGCATGATAATGAAGGATGCCTTAGATGCAGCAAAAAAAAAAAAAAGCCTTAGATGCAGAAATTAGCAAAAAATTACAGATGTGCAAAATGATGCTGCCTCTTGCTTTTCATTTCAAATGAGGCATTGCCAGCATTCCTTTCTCTTCTGTTCTCATCCTGTTTTCTCTTTTCACCTACACTTCTCTCTGGACCTCATCTATTTTTAATTAGTGTGCTAGAAACTAATGTTGAGAAAGAAAAAAACTATGGCAGATATCAAATCTTTAGCAATCATTCTTCATTATGAAATGCAGCTTATCTTAAGGTGGTTTCAGTAAAACCATATTTTATATAAGTAAAGGTAAATAATGTAACACTTTTTTAATGTATTACATCAATCCTTTTGACATATAGAGAACTTTGATATTACTTATACTATTTGTCTTTTTGTTATTTTGTCATTTAATTAATTATTCAAAAAGGTTCTAGGGCATACATATATTTCTATTTTTCTAATATCACCTTTAGAGTTAATGTACCTACATTTTGCTGTCATATATAAATTTTATTTTTCTTTTTTTAATACATTTATATTGATTTCAGAGAGGAAGGAGAGGTAGAGAGATAGAAACATTAGTCATGAAGGAGAATCATCAATTCTCCTGAGCTCCCCACATTGAAAGTGGGACCTGTAACCCGGGTATGTGCCTTTAACTGGAGTCAAACCTGGGAACCTTCAGTCCGAAGGCTGATGCTCTATCCACTGAGCCAAACAAGTTAGGGCTAGATATTTTTTTTTTTTATATGTGACTTATAACAACACATTTATTCGTGATTTTTTTCTTCTAAAGGCATTTTAAATAACGATTTTCCCAATTTAATTTTAATAATTCAATAAGAAAAACACCCAGGAAACCAGATTTGATCACCTGCAGCAATATAATCTGACAAGAAATACACATTCCTTCGATTGTGCCATAACAATTTACATGATCAAACTTCTGTCCAAGGCCATTGAAGTGTGACTTGAGAGTAACTATAAACTATACTTTAATTTTAAGAAACATTATTAACAATCAAAAAAATTTTTTTACCATGTAGAAATCATCAAGGAAAGAGAGTACAGTAAAGCTAGAAAAATAAGTAAATGTTGCCTCCAGTGAATTTGCAGCTGGTGATGGAAAATCATTTTACTCTTCAGGGAAGTTATTGAAGCAGAAATGGAAGTCCACGTGAACTGGGCTGCGATGTTCTGCTGTTTGGTAAATTAGATAACGGAGGGAAAAACGTGTCTAGAAGCAGTGTGAAGGATTGCCAAGATAAAGTTTTGTTTTTGTTTTTTTATTTATTTAAACTCTTTAAACTAATAAGATATATTTAAATTTCTAATCAAAGTAAAAATTAGCTTATGAAAATGAGATACTCTATTTACTTACAAGGAATGAGAAAATTCAGTTAGGAAAAAATACTGGCCTATGAAGGATTTCTTGTTACTTTTTTTTTTTTAATATAGTTTATTGATTTTTCACAGAGAGGAAGGGAGAGGGATAGCAAGTTAGAAACATCGATGAGAGAGAGACATCAATCAGCCGCCTCCTGCACACCCCACACTGGAGATGTGCCCGCAAGCAAGGTACATGACCCCGACCCGAATCGAACCCGGGACCTTTCAGTCCGCAGGCCGACGTTCTATCCACTGAGCCAAACCGGTCTCGACTTCTTTTTACTTTTTATTGACAAGGAAACACATATATACTCTTTTTTTGTACAATGAAGCTCAAAACCTAATAGAGCAGGTGAGTTTGGTTTCCATAACTCTATTTAGTTAATTGATGAACACCTTCTGTATTTATGAAAATGGAAGTGGTACATGATGATATGGGTAACTTCAACAGATGGTTAAAACATAACAACTACAGTTATGTGTTGAGAATTAGGCAGCAGATTGTTATTATTATTTTACCTGTCAGAAATCTGTAATCAGTTCGCTCCTTAGCTCATTTACCTTACTAACTTGTCATGTGTAGAAGCTAATTCCTGCCGATTCGCCATTGTGCGCTAGTTTTGTGTATGCAGCCAGCTTGGGATGCAATTTCATTCTTTTGCATGTGAATACCCCTGTTGTCTTTTCAAAATTTATTAAAAAGTTTATTTCTTCCTCCATCAAATTATCTTGGGACCTATTGAAAACCGATTCACAATGAAGGCATGAGTTTATTTCTGAATTTTATTTTTCTGTTCCAATAATCTTTACTACCAAAGCACATGGTCTTGATTACTGTAGCTTTGTAGTAAGTTTTGACATCTGGAATATATAGTTTCTCTAATTCGTTCTTTTTCATTATTGTTTTCTGTTTGCTGTCTGCTTCTCCTGACCGGGATACATGTAGGCATAGCAGGGCAGGGATCCCTGCATGCTTGCTCTTTGACATGCCCCTGTATTGAGCTCCATGACTGGCATATGGTAGGTGCTCCAAAAATATGTGTTAGATGAGTAGACTCCTACAAGTGGCTGTGGGATAAAACAACGATGTAACATTTTTTTTTTGTCAGAGGAATTTCCCAAAGGGTTAAAGCCATTCACACTTTCATCATCTTCCTTTGCTTTCCCCATATCTGCTTTCTTATTTGGAAAAAAAAGCTAAAATAAAGAGTAATGGCATGGTTTTAATGGGGATGAAACCACAACCCACTTTAATATGTGGGCGATTATTTAAGCCATTATTTTTCTGGACTTGTAGTACTGTTTAGTACACTCTTGAGATTTTTCTTCTTTAAAAGTAGCTGCCAAAGTTTCCTTTTTGTCAATTAGGCCCTGATTGGGAGATAAGAACAGACATTAATTTTTATAGAGAACTAGAGGCCCGATGCACGAAGATTTGTGCAAGAATAGGCCTTCCTTCCCCTGGCTGCCAGCCCCAGCTTCCCCCCAGCAACCGGGACCCATATCTTTGCTCTGGCCCCCGCCTTCTGCTTTTGCTTAGGCCAGAGCCACCGTTCACCTTCGCTATGGCCCTGCCACCCTCCTGTAGCTCCCTCCACTCCCCAACACCCCCTTCATTGTAAGCATCCCACCCTGCCACATGCTGCCCAGAGGCCAAGAGTGGCTGGGGTGAGGTAGAATGTCTGCATCATCACCGTGGCAATGACACAAGCATCCCAGGCCAGCTGTCACCGTCTTTATCATGTTAATTTTCATATCCCCTTCTTACTGGCTCTGGGCGCCACCATCTTTGTTGCAGAGTGATGGTCACATTTGCATATTATGTCTTTATTAGATAGGATAGGTATTATTACTCCTTATTTATCTCATTCCATTTCCAAACAATTTCTCTCTTTTTGAGGTTTCACAACAATTAGCAATGAAATTCTCAACTACTGATTGACTCCTTCAGTGTCCAAATATTTGGCACATCTGATGGAGCTCTCCAAAGTAAAGCTGATGGGTATGGAATTATGAAATCTTCAAATTTGACAGATATTTTACAGTTTTTATAAGATCATCCACACCTTTGTATTCCCAATTATTATGTACACATGCAAAAAAGTTGGACAATGAAGAAAGCCGATAGGGAAAGACAAAGATTCATTTGAAATATGGCATAGGAGGCGAGCTCTACCCTAGATGACTAGAAAAACAAGTGGCTCTTAGAAAAAATAAAGCCTGAAACATCCTTGGAGGTAAACATGACAAAGCTTAAGATGTTCAACTTTGGCATATGGTGAGAAGACAGGGTTCTTTGTAAAGACTGGGACATAGAAATCTAAAGGAAAATAGGAAGCCCAAATAGAGAGAGTTGACTCCATAATAGGCATAATTCTACAGGAGCTGATCAGGGCTGTTGGAAACAGGACATTGTGGACATCACTCATTTTTAGGGCTACTGTGAGTTGAAGCCAACTCAGTGGCACATAACAGATACACACATGTTAACATCCCTAATCTGGAGTTCAGGAGGTATCAAAGAGGTGATACCTTTTGCACCTTTTCCCCTCCTCCTCTTCATTTACAAAATTCTCTAAGAATTCTCATGAAAAGGTGAAAAGCTAAAAACTGAAATTCAAGATGCCATTGCATGTCTGTGAAAACCTCTGTTGTTTCTAGTGAAATAATTGCATTGCTTATTTTCTTACCCTTAATGTATTTTCCTAACCTTTTAATTGTTAGCATTCGTTTTGTGGCTGAACAAAGTGCTTGGAGGACATCATAACATTTTACATATTAATTGATGCAAATTTAAAACTGATGGTTATGTATTTTTTTCTTTTTAGTAGCAGGTGTCCGATGTATTAGTGACTGTTATTACTTATTTGTTTTCCTTAACATTAATCACTTATTAAGAGTTCAATTGAATTTTAATCCATTAACTTATGGTTTAGATACAATATATAACATTCTGGAATGAAGAACACACACATTTTAAATATACCATCTTGCGATCATTCCTCTCATCTAGCATCATTGGTCTTTTATGTGTTGGAGAAAATGGTAAATAGTGGGATTACTATTTACACCACTTTGGTTTTCCCTATTTCTGAATTTATTTCTGGCTTCGACTGGAATATGGTAAACATAAGTTCATGCTCAAAATATGTACATAAATTATGTAGTCCAAAATACTACAATTTTAAATCAGTGACCTATATTTTTAGCATATCTTGAAATCCTAGCTGAAAGCAACTACCAGCATCTTCTTAACCTTTTAAAGTTATTGTATCCCAAAAGGACAGAATATTATCTGAGTGAGGAATTCTGCATTAGACTGAAAGCTACAAATTTTTAGGCACTGATCCTAACATGGTCCAGAGTGAATAGTTTTCTAGGTAAGTTACATTAGCTTTCTAAGTGCCTTAGGTTACTAGTTAATAGCCAGTGTATTAAAGCAATTCCAGAGAAAGATTCCTGTTGCTTTACCTGAGTTACTAAATTTTCTTTTTGTTTTCTTTATTCTCTTACTTTTTCTGTTCTCTAAAGAGCAGCTCATTAACCTTTATTAATATGTGATCAGATACACAAGGATTATCTATTCTTGCTTTAGAGCAGTATAACATCTGTCCTTCAGCACAAAAGCATCACTTGTGTTGCAAAATCTCACAACTCTAAGAGTATATTCATACCACTGTGTGCTATGATCAGGTCCTGCTACAGTTGTCTTGATAACTCTTCAAAATTAACTACTAAAAATGGCTCATTGAATATTACTAAAATTCAGCTTTATATTTTAAATATTTTCCCATTAGTGGCCCGGTGCATGAAATTCATGCACATTAAAAGAGGATTAATGAGAGGAAATAATTTAATATTGCTATTTGTCCTTTCTCTATAATAGAAGCATCAGAGATGAAAGAAAAGTAGTAAAATGTTTATGAAAATCTTCCCCTGTCAGAGTCTGGTGTGCACCATGGGACCCAGAGTCATGTCCCTACCCACCCAGATGCACCTCAAAGTTGTGTGAGATCCAGACCCAGCCCCCACCCCCATTGGGCTAGATCCAGGCCTGGCCAGTACCACCTTTGTCAAGCCCCACTGGGCAGGAGACATAGCCTCAGGTCCCTTGGCCTGGTTTCAGGATTGGGGTGTAGCCTGAGATCCCCCAACCCGGACCAGGGCAGAGTGCATGCCTTGAGGTCCCCCATCAAGCCCTACCAGGTGGAAGACATGGCCTGAGTTCCCCTGACCCAGCATTGGGGGTGCACTTTGAGATCCCCTCTCACACTCTGCCAGACAGATGGGCATAGCCTCAGGTCCTCTGGCCTGGTGCTGGGGTGGGGGTAGGGGTGCAGCCTAAGGTACCCTGGCCTGGTGCCAGGGTGAGGGGCATGGTCTGAAGTCCCCTGTCAAGCCCAGCTGGGTGGGGGAATGTGGCCTGTTGTCTCCTGTCAAGCCCTGCTGGTGGGTGACACAGCCTGAGATCCCCTGTCAAGGCCCACAAGGGTGGGGAAGAGCATAGCCTCAAGTCCCTGCTGATTGCTCGTTAAGGCTTCTTATGGGAACGTGGCCTCAGCTGTGGGTGTAGCCATCTTTGTGACGGAGTGATGGTCAATTAGCATATTCCCTCTCTATTAGATAGTATAATTCAATGTAAAAATAATGAAAATATCTTAAATAATATAATAGCTAGCTAGATTTACAATGTAATAGTGTACTGGTTAGTAAATTAGTACCCTGTGTGTCAACAAAGTAATTCTACTTTTCTTGCTTTCCTTCTAATTCCTTTTATTAGGTGTCTCATCGCTGTCCAACTTAAAGATTTGTGTCTCATTATCTGTATTACCTGATTACCTGTGTGTAAAAGCTTTCTTTCCATGTTTTACAGTTTTTACCTGTACTATTGCCATTATTGCTCATTGAATGAATGAATAAATGAATGAATTTATCCTCTTTTAGTCATAATTTCTTACTTTACAAAGTCTAATACAAAACATGTGCTCTTCCAGGATCTTAAAATACAGTGGTACCTTAAGATATGAGTTTAATTCATTCCGTAACCTTGAGGCGTGGGAAAACTATGAGATGCTGGAATCGTGGTAAACTGGTGGGTCATGTGCAGCCAGCCGATACGATGACTCGTATCTCAAATGTTGCTCGTATTTCAAACAAAAATCGCTTGCTCGACGGCTTGTATCTCAAAAATCTCATATGTTAGGGCACTCGTATCTCGAGGTACCACTGTACATGTATTAAGCCAAACAAGACAATATAGCCCGTGTATTTCTCAGGCTTAAGTTGCAGCTATGTATTACAAAAAGAACTGAATATTTGAGAATAGGTATTATAGAGGCAAGGTAATCCTGTGAATGCATCACTTTATTGCTTCACAAATGGTTATTATCATACTCATATAGATTATTAATTGATTAGATGTTTCTGTAGTGGTTTCCCATTGGTGTTACATGAAACTAATTATTTCAAGATTTAACCAGACCAGCTGAGACTTTAAATAATCTACTCACAAAATGATCATCTAAAAATCATGTAACTGATCAGCACCTACTATATTCCAAATACATTTTATAGTATTTTAATGTAGCTTTTACTATGTTAGGCAATGATATAAATACTTTTAAATTATAATTCACATCTATTTTCAAATTAGACATAACTTCTGAAATATTTTGACTAAGTGATTTATTTATTCTAAAACCTTTATGAAAGCAGATTAAAAGGCTAAAGCATACAAATTACTAGAATGTTCTTCTTATTAGAATTCTAATTTGTATTATAATTACTTACCAGATCTAAATAAAGCATAGAGTGTACAACATTTTTAATAGATACTTTATATTGAAAACTTAATTATTTATTTTTAACTACTTCTGTTGCTGGTCAACATAGGTAAGCCATAGGTCTTTTAAATATAAATATATTTTATTATATCAACTTTTAATCCAAAACCAAATCACATTTTATCATCTTCACTAAAAAACACAGAAGAGTACACAAATATATCCTGAAGATAAGAGTCAATTGTAACCATTGTTATTTATTTATGAAATTAGTTGATAAAAGGCATACCACTTTTCCCCAAAAGCATGTATAATTACTTATTTTTATTTTACACAGGCTTATCATTTATATATGTCATAACAATAGCTAATATAGCTATCCCACCTCTTATTTAACTTATTAACAAGAATGTTTCAGAAAAGGTTCTAAAAAGGTTTGTTCAGTGAATTTCTTACCTTACTCTGCTATTTTTTAGTCAGAAACTGATACAAATTTAGAGGATATGAAATAGGATGCCTGTCGATCAAATGATTGATCTTTTCTACCAGGTGCTAAAATGATGACAAGAGACATAAAGAATCGAGTACATTTTTATACATGCACATAACTGTCTTCATATAACTCAGTCTGCATTCTTCTAGTGGTTAATTTATTAGTGAAGTGTGAATCTTTGAAAACTACTTTTGATATTTTGCTAATGTAGTTTTACTTCTATAAAAGTAGTTATGACATGATTTTATTGGTTCAATCTTCCTGAGTGATTCTCATCATAATTTTGTCCCTACTTATGTCTTATTTTCAAAAAAAAAGAAATAAAATTATT
Organism: Lasiurus borealis; assembly: GCA_004026805.1. Classification (NCBI taxonomy): domain Eukaryota; kingdom Metazoa; phylum Chordata; class Mammalia; order Chiroptera; family Vespertilionidae; genus Lasiurus; species Lasiurus borealis. Next base: position 24,228 of record PVJN01018491.1, read on the forward strand.
CCTGATGTCCTATAATTTGTTTCAGTTGACTTCATTTTCCTAAAAAAGTACTTTCTTCACACTATATAGCCTTTTTTTCTAAATTTTATCTTTTTAAAAAAAGTCATCTAAAAGTTCAGAGACTTTAAAATAAACCTTGAAGATTTTCACTTTACTATGGCAAGAAACCAAAATGCTATGTGAACAGGTTATATTTTTCAATGTTCCTAACTGTCAGAAATGAACAAAAGGTAAGTAGTAGAGGTTATATGACCAAAAAGGTTTCATATAGAGGATAACTGTTCAGAGCTCTTGGGAGAAACAATTCTTTAAATATATGGTTGTGATTTGATAAAATACTGAAGCTATTACCAGCTGGAATTGTAGCAGTGGCATTCCCTAAAAATTTTAACTAGGTTTTGATATTATGAGTTGTAGTAGAATATTGAGTATGAATTATACACAATTTAAAAGCTATTACTAATGTGTGAGTGACAAAAAAGTAGGTTAAAATGGTCTTAATGTTGTTTGTCATTCTTATTGAAAACCTCCTCTCTCCTAAAATATTACTTTTCTAATTAATATCTGCTCAATGAATATTCTGTCATTTTAATTTTAATAAGTGAAGCTTAACTAGTATACCTCAATTAATTAAAAATTGAGGCCTGCTTATTGGTTAAATCTTTAATACTATTTAAATTTTGAGTGAATTTTTTTATAACTTAGAAAGAAAGAAGGAAAACATTCTACCATTCTACCATTTAGTTTTTATCATTTAAATTGAATAATTTATCTAGAAAATACATTTAATTAAAACTATTTGTCTCTGTGACAAACATGTATCACTTGTGCTAATTTTAATAATTTTAGTCAGAAATTTTCTACCATATTTTACCAAGTTTTAACTTTAAAATACAATATCAGACAAATTAAAACAAAATAAAAATACAACACAGCATTTTTCTACAAGTATGAAAACAGTATTCTTTTCTTTTTTTTAATATATTTTATTGATTTTATACAGAGAGGAAGGGAGAGAGATAGAGAGTTAAAAACATCCATGAGAGAGAGAGAGATCAATCAGCTGCCTCCTGCACGCCCCCTACTGGGGATGTGCCTGCAACCAAGGCACATGCTCCCAACCAGAATCGAACCTGGGACCCCTCAGTCCACAGGCCAACGCTCTATCCACTGAGTCAAACTGGCTTCAGCTGAAAACAGTATTCTTCCAAAAGATTTGCTGATCACTTATTTTCGCTATTTATGTAGGTAGTAAAATATTGATTTGTTATAATAACAGCAAGGGTTGTTGTTTTTCTTTTATAACTATTACTAGAGGACCAATGCATGAAAATTCATCAACTTGGGGGTCCCTCAGCCTGGCCTTTGCCCTCTCAGAGTCCAGGATCCCTTGGGGGATGTCCACCTGCCAACTTAGGCCAGTTCCCTGGGGGATCAGGCCTAAGCTGGCACTCAGACATCCCCCTGGCAGCCCAGGGGCCCTTGAGTAATGTTCAACTGATGGCTCAGGCCCACTCCCTGCAGGAAGCAGGCCTAAGCCACCAGTTGGACATCCTTCACACTGGCATAGAGGCAGGAGAGGCTCCCACCACTGCTGCTGCACTCACAGCTCGCAGCCCGCAGCCTGGCGTGTGGCTGAGCAGAGTTCTCCCTGTGAGTGCACAATGACCAGCAGGGGGCAGCTCCTGTGTTGGGCATCTCCCCCCTGGAGGCCAGTGCATGTCATAGGAACTTGTCATTCTTAGTTGTTCCGCCATTAGAGTCACTATTCATATTATCCTTTTATTATATAGGATTAATTTCTCTTAAATCAATAAATACATGTATTTTACACATATTGGTTAAAATATCCATATTAATCTCATGTGGAGCAAAATGTCAGAAAAATAAATGTAGTAACTCGTAAAATGCTGTGGGAAACATTCATAATCAAACTAAGTATTAAATAATTGATAGGCAGTTATCAAAGAATATCAAGTAAGGATGGAATATAATTGTATGTTAAATTATTCCATTTGTATTTTATAGCTGCACTCCAATTCTGACAAAGGTGATGGGTCTGTCAAGTACATCCTTACTGGAGAAGGTGCTGGAACCATATTTATCATTGATGATACCACGGGTGACATCCACTCAACGAAAAGCCTGGACAGAGAGCAGAAGACCCACTATGTGCTCCATGCACAGGCTATTGACAGACGGACAAACAAGCCTCTTGAACCGGAGTCTGAGTTCATCATCAAAGTGCAAGATATCAACGACAATGCTCCAAAGTTCACAGATGGACCGTATATTGTTACTGTGCCAGAAATGTCAGATATGGGTAAGAAAATCATTTTATATTTTGACTTAATATATAGTTTTGAGGATCCAAATATATTTTGAACACCTGTTTTAATGTGTGTGTGTGTGTGTGTGTGTGTGTGTGTGTGTGTGTAGAAATTTGAAGAAATTCTAAAATATTTTAGTACTTTCCCATGGCCTAAGGTATTAAGGAATATTGGTTCTAGTTATTATATTTAGTAAAATTAAACTTCTAAGTATACTGTATGTGTAAGTAATGGTTTGAACTCAGAAAAACACTATCATAACTTGGAAAGAAAAATGGCAATTCTTGATTATCTGGTAGGTTTTTCTGGCAAGGTAAGTTTTTCTAGTATATTGTTAAGAACATAGTGACACATTCAAAGCAACAATTTGCATAGATAATGAATGACAAAAAAGTTTTTTGGTATGTCTTTTAAGCTTATAGCTTATGAACCAATTAAAAGTATTAATAGTACAAATAATAGCTACATTAATCAGTAAGACTTTACACATACTCTTAAACATTTATATAACTTATATATTTTTAAATATTAACAACCCTGTGAAGTATTTAGGATACCACTTTTAAAATGTATGAGTGAAATACGCCAGTTAAAGGAAGACAAATATCACATGATTGTACTTAGTTGTGGAATATAATGAACAAAGCAAACTGATGAACAAAATAGGTCTAGAGGTATGTTGCATGGAACAGAATAACAGATCTCAGTGGAGGGTGGTGTCTGGGAGGGGACAAGAACATAAATGCCTAACCCATAGATAAAGACAATAGTATGGGGAAAGCCTGGAGTTGGTGGAGGGGGCAAAAAGGGAAAAGATGGGAGACATCTGTAATGCTGTCAATAATAATAATGTACAAAATGGCATACAGTACTTAAGTAACTTTTCTAAATCCTCACGTCTAGAAATGGGTCAAAAAAAAATGCAACTCCAGGTTCTTCTGAATGCAAAGCTACACAGCAGTTAATAAATTAGAGTCTAGGTTTCCAGTCACCTGATGATCTGGCAATTTCCCCAACCCCTCACAGGTATCTGTGGTCCCGCTATTTTATTTTATCTTTATCTCATGTGATTAATTTACCAAACATAATTAAAGTTCAGCTATGATAATAATAATTTTGACCATTCCTGAGACTGAAAGCTTAGATTTAGAATACAGTGGTACCTCGAGATACGAGTGCCCTAACATACGAGATTTTTGAGATACGAGCCGTCGAATGAGCGATTTTTGCTTTGAAATACGAGCAACATTTGAGATAGGAGTAATCAGGCAGATCGGCCGGCTGCACACAACCCACCAGTTTACCTCGACTGGAGCGTCTCATAGTTTCCCATGCCTCAAGGTTATAGAACGAATTAAACTCGTATCTCGAGGTACCACTGTATATTATTTGAATAAAGAGGATTTTTGACATGGATACATCAGAGGCATTGGAATAAGAATGTATAGAAGTGGAAGAAGAAACTACTTTACATTGGGTGCTTAAGAATAGGTGATGCATCGACTCTAATCCATAATAATACAAGTGTAATATGCTAATTAGACCAGATGTCCTTCCAGATGACCTTCCTGCTGAAGCTGAGGCTGTGAGGGAAGCCAGGGTCCCAGTTGCCAGAGGAAAAGCATTGCCAGCAGCCGGGGGAAGGAAGACCATTCTCTTGCACACATTTTGTGTGCCAGGCCTCTAGTTTTAGAAAGAAAAAGCTAGCAATGCTGTAGAGCAGGACCAGCAAACAATGGCAGGGAGATGAAGCCAGCCTGCTGTTTGTTTTTGCAAGTAATGTTTTCCTGGAACACGGTCATAGCCATTCATCTTTATGGTGCCTGCGGTAGCCTGGGTACTGTTGTGGCAGAGTTGAGTAGTTGCAGTCAAGACTGACTCACAAAGCCTAAAACACTTCCTGTGTTGTAAAAGACAGAAACATTCGCCAACCTCTATTATAGAAGCTTCAGGAAACGAGGCCAGAGGTAGGGGGAATAATCTGAGGATGGTGTTGGAGTCCTGATAATAGACCCGGCATCTGTTGCTTTAGGGCAGTCCGTGTTCTGCCGGGCTTGCTGAATAATGCATGTATGCAGAAATATGGAATTTGTTACACATAATAAGGTCATGCTTATTTCCTTTACACGGACACTGTAACTGATCTAACTAATACTCAGCCTTACCTTCTATGTTACTGAGAGAACTCAATTTTGTACAGGGTGGTACCACGCAGAGTCAAATGTTCATCTCCCATCACTTCTTTTCATCTAAGAGCGGCCAGGTGGCTAGTTGGTACCATGTAAGTGGAGTCCAAAGAGGGAGCTTCCAGGAAAGATGTAGGTTTGCAGACTTAAAGTCATAGCTGGCACATATATGTCAGCGCTGCCATGTTCCTTTCCTCCTGCCTATAATGCAGATGTGGAAATGCAGCAGCTGCTGGCAACCACAGGAGCATAGCCTCTTGGTAAGTGAGATGGAGCAGAGAGAGAAAAGGGCCTGGAACTGTTGCTCCAATCCTGGCCTGCCCATCCCCAAACCCTTCTTCTGAAAATAAACCTCTTTCTATTTAAACTCTTCCATTTAACCTCAGATGCCTGAAGGTACATTGAACCCGAATTGGTACTTGGCCAAATTCTAGGTTGTACATGGACCTAATGAGCAAAAAAGTAGGGCCTAATACTGAATCTGAAGGAACAGAAGTTTCAGCATCAGATAAGAACAGCCATGCCATGTTGCATTAAGTACTTTGATTTGCAAATAATACATGAAGTCCTCACTCCTTTCCCTTTTCACTGTGTAATTATGACGCTAGTTGATTTTGCTATGATGGCAATGTTTCTTTCTGGCTGTGATGTTGCTCACAGTTTTCAGAGACCTAATTCTTACTTGCCATCAACTGTGGAATCAATTCTATCTGTACAAGTTCTGATCAGTGGATAAAAGGAGATTGGACATTTTGCGTTAGGACTTGGAGTTCTACAGAAAATCTAAAATCGATCCCCACCAAACAAGTTAGTTTTGTCAGGGTCTGAGACTGTGGGTTGCCACAGCAGTTGTGATAATGACCACTGAAATAGCTCCAGAGAATATTTATTGAGCATTTAGCATGTGTCAGGCATTGCGTGCTGTTTGCAATAATCTCATGCTTACATAATCATGCAGGCAACATTAAAATGATCTTTGTTTTACAGAGGATGAAAAAGATATATAGAATTAAGCAATTTGCCCAAGATTGCAGGTTTAGTGAGAAGTACAGTTGGGAAATATTTCTAAGCTAGCCACATCTTTACCTTTAAGTTCCCATTTTTTAATATAGTAAAAATAGTAAAATCTGGACCAATGTATTTGTTGAATCATTACAACAAAAAAGTAGGTGTTCCAGAATCCATTTGTTTACTAACCCAGCAGTGGAGGTCTTATTTTTGACCCAGCAAAGTAGATTGGATGTTATTATAGTGTTCCTTCTGTTTAAGAGATAGGATTTGGAGATGGGCAAATATCATGAAGAGAAAAATTCTTCATAATTGCTAGGAGTCTGCAACTGGGGTACGTGCCCTTCACCAGAATCAAACCTGGGACCCTTCATTTGCAGGCTGATGCTCTACCCACTGAGAAAAAACAGGCTAGGGCAGGGATTGCTGGATCATAAGTTAGTTTTATTATTATTACTTTCATTTTTTGAGGATACCCTACACCATTTTTCATACTGGCTGTAACAATTTATAATCCCATCAAAGGTTCTATATGGAATATATATATATATATACATATATATATATATATATGTGTGTGTGTGTGTGTGTGTGTGTGTTTGTGTGTGTGTATATATATTACACTCAAATTAAAATGGGGGAAATTATATTCAAGGAGATTCATAGAAAAAAATAAATAAACATACTGTAATTATCCTTTCCAAAATCTCAAATTTTACTAGTAATTTAATAAACCACAAAGGAGAAGGAGATACCATGTTAACCTACCAGGTTTGATAATCACAGAATTGTTAATGTGCAGAGCTATTAGCAGAAGAGTAAATTCCCTTAGGTTTGGATAGGAATTTGACAATATCTATTAATATTTAAAAACAAACATACTAATTTTTTGGATAATCTCTATCATAGGTAACTATTCTATAGGTGTTCCTACATGGATATGGGAATATGTATATTAAAAAAGTGCCCACTGCAGTATCATTCATAATATTCCAAAATTGGAAACATACTTCAAGTACAGATAAGGACGTTTTCAAATAACTGCTTCTTCAACCATACACAGATACCCTACATAACCTTAAAATAAATGGATTTGTATATATGTGCTGACATACAGAGATCTCTATTATTTTTATAAGGAAAGAGCTTTCAGAAATGCATTTGGAATAGCCTTCACTTTGAGGAAATAAGTGTGTATTGCAAAATATGTGTGATTGACATGAATACTTACCTTAAAAATGTCAGTTTTTAATACTAATAAAGGCCAATAGTGTAGATAGGTGACAACAAAATTCCCCCCAGTCTATGATGCTTTATGAAATAGCTGTGCTTATCACAATCTCATTAATTTAGTTTTGAATTAGCTAAAGAAAACTGTTCTCATTGTTGTTGTCTTCTCTCGTTATATCTCTCCATTTCTCCTGGAGAGAGGGAGAAAGGTTGAAAGCATGTAATCTACTGAGAAAGGTGAGAGTGGCTAGTCATAAAATGGTCAATAAAACAATGACCTTAAGTTGGAGCAGCTGGCAGACATAAAAACAGAAAAAAATTTAATGTTGTGTTTGATAAGCAAAATGTAGGAGAACTCTGGAGTGGGCAGAGTCTAGCTGGCAGATAAGAAAAGACATCCTCTATGAATCTAACATAATAATTAGGGGTTTTTCAGTTGGACTAGAAAAAAAAGGGGGAAGGAGGGATCATTTCTCATAGAGAATCCAGTGATGGAAAAATACTCCTCCCTTCCCTGTGAGTTGCAGGGAGTGTGTGTGTGTGTGTGTGTGTGTGTGTGTGTGTGTGTGTATGTGTGTGTGTGTGTGGTGTATTTAAAGGTGGATAAGCAGGATCATCATGCAAATGATGAATTCCCCTCATAGCTTAGCGAAATATGCTCTGAGAATACAGAAAAGAGAGCACCAGAGATTTTCCGGGTGCAGAGTTTTGTTATCGGATTATTATTTCTTGTGTATCTGGAGTGCTAAGTAATGGTCATGGAGCCCTCCACGTAATTGCCGTGCACTGTACTGCGAGGGAAAAAAAGCCTAATGTGCTTCTATACTTCTTGTCAGTGGGAAATAATAAGCAGGCAAAGTCTCTGGTATTCTGGATGCTTTCATAAAGAAAGACACAAAATAAACGGTAGTGGTTTTCGATGCATGTTTTAATAAAGTTTTTCTTTATCTCTCTGATTTACATCATGTAATTTCAGCCACTATCTAGGGGGAATCATATCCCTGAGGGCAGGGGTTTTTTATCTAGGCACATTGGACTGGATCATTCTTTGTCTTGGGAGCTGGCTTGTGCATTGCAGGATTTTAGCAGCATCTCTGGTCTCTGTGCACTAAATGCCCATATCACTGCTTCCCACTACTGCCATATCCTGATGTGTTCAGTCATTGCCACATGCTCTCTGGGGGGGCAAGACTGCTCTCAGTTGAGAACATCTGTCCCAGGGAACACGCCAGAGAAAAGAAGGAAAACATGTTGAAGTAGAATCACGAACGGAAGAATATGTTGTTTGTTACATTGATAGTCACTTCCAAAAAGAATGCCATAGTCTTAGAATGTTCATGTTGTATATTTTATGAACAAAAACCATTCTGTCTGCCCAGGTAAGTAAATTTCATGTTTAAATATTAATTGCCACATTCGAATGCACAATGTGATGACAACAGCAGTGAAAACATTTGCATACATTTTTGGTGCTTAAAGAACAGCCATGTGGCTACTTCAATGGCATGGGTTCTCATTTAAAAATAATGAGTTTTACCTTTTTAAAGCATTAATTGAGAAAAGGATCATTTGAATTATGATCAGTGTCTAGTAAGCTATTGGCTGTCATATTGCTCTTTCGATTCTATTCTAAAAATGGAGTCAGGTTAAACCAGTGAACGTAATGATAGGAAGGGCTATGTAACCCAAGGATACCATGAAGAGATTGGTACACGTTATACACATGCACATTTAACATTTTCTCCTGTGATATGCAGTCCATGATCGTCCCCACTGTGATGTCTTTCCTATCTTCTATAAATTATTCTACAGAAGTGCTTCTTAAATTTGGTTTTACATAATTTTACTAAATGTCTACTTTTTCAGAAATGAGACTTAAGAATTGGAAATGAAAAGTCAATAATACTAATTGCCATGTGGAGCAAAGAGGAGCATTACCATGAGTTAAAATTATTCCTGCTTTTGGAGTAGGCATTTAAGCTCTTCTGCGGCAGTTTAGAAATGAATATAGAAGGAATGGAATTGTATATGCAAAGAGTATTGCCATTCTCAGATAAAAAGTACAGTATATGTCTTAAGACATGTAGTGCTATTACAAGGACATATTATTATTTTAAAAGTTTCCTTCCATTTGTACGTACATGTACTAAGATTTCTGCAACAACAGCCTTGCTTTCACCAGGAATCAGGATTGTTTAGTATAAATTTAAATATGGTTGCATTGCAGCCACTTTAAATTTTTAAAAAATGCTTCACATCTAAAGTTGTTTCAAAGAAAACCATACCAAATCACAATCCAATTTGCCTGCAAATAAAAGCCATATCTTCTTTGTTTTTCACAGGAACATATTTATAAGGAAATATATAAATCTCTACCTATTCTCTTCTGTGCATTTAATAAATACACCTATAATTGAACATTATTTAAAGCGCTTTAGAAATGGTAACATATAATATAAATAATGTTTTTAATTTACTGGAGTCAACATATTACTTTGTATGAAAATTGCATGCATTATTTAAAAAAAAACCTTTAACTTCCATTAATAACTGAAACTTAGTTTGGGATATTAAGAAGTGATATGAAATTTTACTATATGAACCTTGAGTTCTGCGAGGTTTATTCTTTGGAGATGTACTGCAACATCCCTAATCATTTTCCTGTCGTTTCTGTTCCCCTCTCTGATCTCACACCCACAGGCTCATTTCTATTTGCAGCTGTGTTCTGTGTTGCACAGCAACAAGTAGGGACACCAGCTGTGCTTACTTTATTGCACTGTTTGTAGGGGGACTGATTTAGTTCTGCCCAAACATCTAGGGAGCTTCAACCTGGATCTCTTCCAAGATTCTAGTAGACGTTTTTAAATCACTACCCTGGAGCATAATCTTCCAAATGAGGCCATTTCTGTACTTGTACATGGCAAATTAGAGTGCATGTGAGCCATACGCAAGACAACTGATAAATCGTTAAGTTATACAAAAATGTCTAAGGTTCATCCTTTTTTTCTTCTCATTTTTTTATCTACATCTGTTTGTCTGTGTCAGTGAGCTGTTGTGTAACAAACCAATGTAAAACTTAGTGGCTCAAAGAATCATTTTATAACAGATTATCAGAAAAACAAATTAGGAAAGCAGTCTCATTTACAAATCCATTAAGAATTATAAAATACTTAGGAATAAATGTGACCAAAGAAGTGAAAAGTCCACACAATGAAAACTATAATACATGCCTGCAAGAAAGTGAAAATACATACAAATGGAAAGATATTTCATGCTCATGGATTAAAAGAAATAATATTGGTAAAATGTCTATACTACCCAAAGCAATCTATAGGTTCAGGGCAATCCCTATCAAATACCCATGGCATTTTTCCAAAAAAGTAGAAAAATCAATGTAAAATTTGTATGGTGCCCCTGAAGACTTAAAGTGAAAGGAATCTTGAGAAGTAATAAAGATGGAAGCATCACATTTCCAGATTGTAAATTATATTACATAGCTATATTAATAAAAATAGTATGGCCTCAGCATAAAAACAAATACATAGGTCAATGAAACATGCAAAGAGAGACCAGAAATTAACTTATGTGTATATCTAGTCACGTAATTGTTGACAAAGAGCCAAGAATATATAGTGGGGAGAGAATAGTCTCTTTGTCAAATGGAAGACTGGCCAGCCACATACAAAACAATAGAACTGGACCCCTATCTTATACCACTCACAAAAATAAACTCAAAGTGGATTAGAGAGTTGGATGTAAGACCTGAAACTAAAACTCCTAGAAGAATACATATATTTTGATGACATTTTTGTTTAGTGGTTGATTGATCCACCATGTTAGATTTTATGATACTTCTGATTCCTAAGTTTCTCCATTAACTTTTATGAAAGTAGACTCATTTTGGGACTCTCCAAATTAACTGATTAATTTATAACGTAAGTTATTTTATTGGAATAGTTTCACCATAAGTTGAACCCAATTCACAAATCCCTGCATTATAGTATATGCTTCCCAAATTCTACTCTAAAAATTCAGATGTGCAATGAGCTCACCCTTGCAGATGCATCTGGATTGCCCTGATGTACTACTGCCAAGGAAGCAAACAAGAAAAAGGTAGGAGCCGAAACTGGTTTGGCTCAGTGGATAGAGCGTCAGCCTGGGGACTGAAGGGTCCCAAGTTCGATTCCGGTTTAGGGCATGTACATTGGTTACGGGCACATCCCAAGTGTGGAGCGTGCAGGAGGCGGCTGATCAATGTCTCTCTCTCTCATTGATGTTTCTGGCTTTCTATCCCTCTCCTTTCCTCTCTGTGAAAAATCAATAAAATATATTTTAAAAAAGAAAAGTAAAAAAAGAAAGAAAAAGTAGGAGATAATGTGACTATTAAATAGGATTCAAAAACTCATGAATAAGTGGAGCTAAAAAATATATAGGAAGGAATGTCATATAGTATAATAGACAGGCCCAGGCTCAAATGCTGCCTTCTCCAATTGTCAACTGTAGAATCTTTGAAACTTCAGTGCCTACATCTGTAAAAAAAGTTTGAAATGTAATTTTTAATAGATTAATCTCATTATTCAAATAAATGGCTTAGAGCAGAGGGCATTCCATATCATTGCCATTGAATACATACAGTTTCATTTTTTTTTTAAATTAAAAAAATGTGTATATATAAAGCCAGTGACCATAATGGCCATAACAACCTTAATGACCAGTTGCTATGATGTCCACTGTGGCCAGCAAACCTGCCCCACCAGGGGATGTGGCCTGTGACCAAGCTCTTGGCCCCTCCCCGTTGCTAGCCTTTCACTGATCAGACTCTCCCATCCCGATCAAGAGCGGATGAGCTGGCCAAATGCCATCTCCCTTCCCCTGGCCAATCCTAACCCCGATCAGCCTGCCCACCACAATAAGCCTGTAACCCCTCCCTTGCAGGCCTGCCCCTGAATGCATGCCCCCACCCCCATAGGAATGGGGCTGGGTGGCCAAACTCCTACAGCACTTCCCCATGGCCACTCCATCCCTGATCACACCCCACACCCCCATATGGGACAGGGCTGGCAGGCCAACCTACTGCCATCCTTCCTCCCAGTAGCCACCCCCTATGGGCCCCCATCACCCTGATTGTTCCACATCCCCTCCCCTGGCTGGCTCCACCCCTGATTGCCCCCAACCCTAATAGGGTGCGGGGCCCACTGGCTAATCTCTTGAAATCCTTCCCTTGCCCAATTGTAACCCAGATTGCCCCCACACACACCTGATCAGCTGCTGAGCCAGCCAGCCAACCACCCATGGCCCTTCCCTGTGGCCATTGGCCCTTGATCATCAACCCCCGCCCCAAATGGGGGCAGGACTTGCTGGTCAATAGCCTGTGGCCCCTTCCCCCAGCCAGCCTGGTTCTGATCAGGCCTGATCAAGGCGGGCCTGCTGGCCAACCTTCCACCATCTCCTCCTCCCAACAAGCCCAGCCCTAATCAGCCCGACTGGGGCCAGGGCAGCTGGATCTCACCTGTGCATGAATTCATGCACCAGGCCTCTAATATAATATAAAATTTACTTGAGTAATATGAAATTATATCCCTTAAAAAAAGGGATATAATTGAAGATACACAGAGATGAACACTAGCCAAGATAAGAAATAGAAGAGTAACTTTTGTTTTGGTACCTAGTTGTTTCAAATTATTCTTGGGTAAATTCTCAACACTTTATAGAATGGCATGATGACTAGAACCCTATGCTATCACTCTGTTTGGTGAAATTACAGCCCTCCTGTGTAAAATGACATTTAAACTATAGCTTGATGACTATTGCTTTTTTACTTTCTCTGGAAAAATCTTTTGAGAATTAAGCCTTAGGAGATTTCTTCAGAGAGGTAGTCTCAGCCTTCATAAGTCCTCAGCTTATTTTTACTGAAATTTCTGGTTCAACATTGAGTCACTTGAGATTTTATCAGAGCTGTGAACCCTGACAAGTCACACAAAATGATTTGCAATCTCAGAGAATATTTGCTTGGTATTCAAAATGGCTTATTAAGTATTTCAAATTGGTCTTCAGAGACGTTCAAGGAAGTCCACTCTTTCTGCTTCTCATTGGCATGTAACGTTATACAATGTGTGCTATTTATAAAGCTGTTGTACAAAAAGAAACTGAATGAAAGGAATGACACAGGGCAATCTGCAGAAGAAACAGGATTTCAGTTTTATTGTAGAAAAGATAACTTGAAAGGTTTTTTATGTACTTAAATCATTTTCAGATTTATATAAGACATCAGCTGAGGGAAGCTGATCTGTAGCATGGGAACAGTTAAGATTGCACCATAGGAAATATTTACCATGAAAAAATTATACTCTAAGCAATTAATGAAACTTTTAAATGCAATGCTTCTGTTTATTGTTTCTAATGGAAACTATTGTGAAAGTTAGGAAAACATATAGCACTTAATTTTTTTTTATGAAAACTAATACATTGGGAAGAGGCTGTTGATTTAGTATCTCTTGACCAGCAGGCCAATTTTCATAGAAAATTGAATTGTTATTTTAATATTCTGGTGGAATAATGATCTTATAAGCATCACTTGATATATTTTCATTTGCAAATTTAGCACAGGAGATGATAATAATTATTTATTTTATACTACCTATGCAATTAGGGTACATAGCATGAATAAATGAATTGAATGGTCCAATATAGGACACTTTACACAGACATAATGTATAAATTTTGGTGACTTTTTTCACTTAACCTTTCAACCAGAAATAAAAATTAATTAAAATTACCAACATAAATCATTAATTTATTTTAAAATGCCAACAGGCTATATCACAAATAGTGTCTAATGTTTTAAAAAATAAAATAAAATAAAATACCATTGCCCTAGGCCAGTGGTTGACAAACTCATTAGTGAACAGAGCCAAATATCAACAGTATATGTGGCTATTTGGCTCCTTGAGTGTGGCTTTTCCACAAAATACCATGGCCTGAGTGAGTCTATTTTGAAGAAGTGGCATGAGAAGAAGTTTAAGTTTAAAAAATTTGGCTCTCAAGAGAAATTTTAAACGTTGACTAATGAATTTGCCAACCACTGCCCTAAGTGGTTTATAAATGATCAGTGGATAGAGAGTCAGCCTACATATTGAAGGGTCCTAGGTTTGATTCCTGCCAAGGGCACATGCCTGGCTTGTGGGCTCAATCCCCAGTGTGGGCTGTGCAGGAAGCAGCCAATCAATGATTCTCGCTCATCATTGATGTTTCTCTCTCTCCATCTCCCTTTCTCTCAGAATTAAATAAAAATAAATATAATTAAAAAATAAAATGCCATTATTTTTGCTTTAATTTTTCTCTTATGAGATTAAGTTCTAATTTTATCTCATTTATGATGTATCTGGTATCAAATAGCACAGGAAATTTTGTCTCGTTTTTTCTTGACTTGGAAACCTAGACTCTTTTTCAGAATCTGTTAAAGCGGTGGTCGGCAAACGGTGGCTCTCAAAAGAAATTCCGATCCTAGTACTGTTGGTATTTGCTCTGTTGACCAATGAGTTTGCTGACCACTGTGTTAAAGGGACAACTATAAATTCTGAGAATAAATATCATTTCCCCATTGCAATTATAGCACACTGTGTTAGTTTGCTAGCGCCGCTGTACCAAAATACTACCAACTGGGTGGCTGAAACCACAGAAGTTTATTGTTTCCCTGTTCCTGAAGCAAAAGTCTGAGGTCCAGGTGACAGCAGGCCATGCTCCCACCTAAATCACGGGGGAAGGGTGTGTTCCAAGCCTCTCCTCTAGCTGCTAGTGGTTGGTTAGACATGCCTGACTTCCCTTGGCTTGGGGAAGCATCACCCCAATCTCTGCCTCCATGT